>NNCF01128721.1:0-25067 GCA_002313205.1 Laupala kohalensis
TAAAACACTCGAGGCCAGGCGTTCAAGACAACGTAGTCACAGAAAAGGTACTTTGATCATTTCTGTTTGCTATTCTACTGAATCAATCAGGTGGGCGTTCAGTAAATAAGAAAAGAATTAGTTATCCTAAAACAAACTGAGAAGCTTTTCTTACCATCCTGGCCCGGGTTTTTCTCCGATTTTCCTTCGGGTAGAGGCGCATTTCTTATACAGGTACTCTAGACTTTGTCTAGGGGCGTGTTTATTGTAACAATAAATCGTGAATTTAGTGTTTTTTCAACGCTTATGATTTTTAAACACTATACTCAGAATAATCGACAATAATTTGTACATGTAAATCTACAAACATATTTGCCTTATATTACAAACATATTGACATTATATATGTATTATAACTCGCAGCTAACTTTTTATCTTATCTTGGAACTTTTGCTGAAATTTTTGAATCCGCCTCTGCCTTAGGGCCCTTGATCGGAATTGATGGGATGGTCCTTTGCTTGCTTCCGGAGAGTAAATTAGTTTATTGTCCTCCACGTGGTCATACGCAGTCTGTACTGTTTTTTGACAATAAATTTATTAAATTTATTATTTATTATTACAGTTTCATTTTTGAAGTGATAAGACCGCTTTAAAGCTGTGAAGTGACTAATTTGAATTCCATTGTATTATTTGTAAATGGGAAATGTAGCGTGCTATTTAAGTTGATCTACATGGAGTCATAGGAGGTAGGAGGTGGGTGGTAGGTCATTGTTAGTAGGTGGGCCGGTGAGCTGGGTTTACCAACAACTAGACCCACGTGGAGGGGTTAGTAATAGTTAAGAGTTATTGACTCTAGCAGGAGGTGGATAGAAGAAGGGTTCGCTTATTAGTAGTCACAGTAATATGAACTGGGACTTTAACAAGTAAAGTTAAAAAAGTCTGGCCCCTCTGGGATTTGAACCCAGTATGATTTAAAGAAGAGCAAGAACGCCACAACATAAGCCACAAGAGGGTCGATTGGAATTGAAATGCAGTTCTTCTTATCTGGCACTACTGCCCTTTGTGGGCTTTGGCCTTCGCGGAGGGTAGAGCTCGCGCGATTTCTTAACCCCGGCACTAGGAGGAGGAGATGTGGTCAGCGTCTCTATCCGACAAGTTCGACTCCAGGATAGATCCTGGTACTCATTTAATAGCAGGTTGAGTAGGTCTGGGAGCCAGTCTGGATGTTGAGGCGTGAAGATCACCACCTTACCGGGGATCGATCTACGGTCATCCAGCCAGCAACTCAGTGCATTGAAATGCAGTTAAGAGCGAAATATTTCTCATAGAATTTGCTAGTTTATTTTGAATTAAGAGTTAAAGATTATTTTCCAATGTTTGTTACATTTGGAGGGAAGCAATAAAAATACGCACACATGTTTTTTATAGAAGTGTATTTTAAACTTTCCTTTAAAATAAAAAAAAATTATTTCCTTCATTCACTTTTTTCTGTGTTTTTCTAGTCTTTTACGAGCGCTAGGTTTTTTTAAATTCATCATTGTCTGCTACGAAAGACGCCGTTCCGTACAATCGGAAATGCCAGAGGCTCGCTCCAGTTGTTCAGAAGAAGCACTTCCGTTTTGAAGACCAGTTGCAAACAAGCAGCAATGGAGCTGAGTACGCTAACCGCTTCTACTCTTCTTGCCCAAAGGTATTTCTTCTTCCAAAATATTTATAAAATTATTATCAATTACTCGACACATCGAATAATTAATATTTAAATGAACAGCGAAAGTATCTTCAGAACAATATTAATAACTGTCAATAATGTGCATCGTTTCACTTGTGCTTTAACTTCAATAATTGACTACGAATTTCCTCTTCATCATTTCCAAGCATTCAAAAGAATTCGTCTTTACAGGAACATTTAACCTCGATTGATTTTCTTTTGAGACTTTATCTTCTAGTCCAGCTCAAAATTAATAAAAAATTAACATCTAGCGGTAAACCAAGATTATCTCAAAATTCTCAATACAGGATCAATTAAGATATAAATATCCAATTTGTTCTCTGGTGAATTTAAAAGATCTGAAAACTCGGCCAATATTAGAATTTAAAAAAATACGAAAAACGAAATTACGTTAAGTGGTTATTATTGCCTAGATTTCTCAGCTCTTATATTGCACATCAGAAGAAGGGAATACATAAGTTTGCTACAACTTTTTCAAGGGTACCTAATTAACTGTGTTTCTATTTTCTTAAATATACCAAGAATTTTTGCATGATATAGTGGAGAAGAGGTCTCTAAAACGTAAACTATTTTCTGAAGTTTCTATTTCAGATTTTATGTTCTTTCTACCTTATATTTGTATTATTTTGTCGAGAAATAATTTCTTGAATAATTCCTTTTTTCAACACCTTAAACTTAGGCCCATCTTTACTTTGACCTCCATCAATGCTACACTAAGATTTGTGGTTCTTAAAACAAGTTCTAATGAATTATTTAGTTTTACATTTTACGAATACATATTATTATCTAACACTTAAACATAAATACATTTAAGTGTTTATCTCATGAGCCTTACGCTTCAAGGTTCGAACGGCATCACATTGGTGTGGTATAGGATTCACTCAAATTGTATTGCACTGGAGGAAAACTAAATGGATTGCTGTGTTTTAATTTTTGCAACTTCTTTCACGAGAAAGAAATTATATTTTACACGAGAAAAAAATTGCAGTATTATTTACTCATAAAAGAGAATGCAAGAAAAGCATGCAAGAGAATACTTTTTAAATTGTTATAAGTTTTTTTGATAGTACTAAAGTAATGCCGTGATAAAGTACAAGACGAATTTCTCTTTTATAAAAATCAATAACTTATTTTTCATTGTAGAAGCACTGGTGAATGAGGTAATTTTTAATCGCGAATTTGAAGATATTCAATTTCATAATATCTTTTATACTTTTGGGCAGGGAATTATATTGAACAATTCCCGAACGATATGGTCCTTTTCGGCAAAGAGTGGTTGACACTCTAGGGCGGTGAACATTATTACTATTGCGAGTATTGTGTTCGTGAACGAGACTGTTTCGTATGAAGCAATAGTGGCACTTCAGTAATTCGGTCTTAACAAACACGACCGTTTCATAAATATAAATGCAGGGAAATGTTAAGATATTTAATTCCTTAAATAAAGGTTTACAAGAGTTTCGCGGGTGAGATTTGCAAAATGTCGGGACAATCCTCTTCTGAATTCTGAAAGTTTGGAGGCTCCGACAGGAATTGCCCCAGAATATAATGCCTCAACGTAAATGGAAGTAAACGTTTGCAAAATATACACAACGGGAAATACGTGGAATAACTACGTTAACTAAGATTCGGAATACGTAACAACATTTGCTTAGTTAGAAATAAATACAGAAATTTATATTCAGAGTTATTCAGGTTTAGTAATTACCCGATAAAGGTACGATGTATTACAAATGTTCCGTTTAGAAATATCGTAGTCGGATAGTCACCTGCATATTTTCCAATCATATTTCGGTTCATTTGAAACGATTCATCGAATATAAATTTACTAAGCGGTTTTTTCAACAACAGATACGAAAAAAATGGATGGCATTCAGAGAAAGGAAATAGGATATTACGGTCTGAGAGATAAAAATCCTAGAAATCTTAGCTTGAGGTGCCATGTTACAGCGTGTCACAGAATGTCGCGACTTTTGCTGTCATATCATTTTGTTATCACAATTACAATAACGGTCGCGTTGAACATGTAAGTGCCTCAATTACGCAGAGTACTCAAGAAGACCCTAGAAAGTTTTCTTAATGGCCCAGAGACTAAATTGATCGACAAAAAGCCGATCAATGAATCGATTGCAGGGCAGATACGATGTCTTGTTGAGTATGCAACACGCAACACTATATTTTAAACTACTACTTCCTTTTGTATTGTAAAACATGTATTTTTCTACAACGTATGGTAGTTTGAAACTTTGACAGAATACGAGTTCTTCCCGGAGTATTTTGGCAGCGTTCCTTTCCCCTTTATAATGGTCCTTTCCACATGTCTCAATTGACTGTTCTTTAGATGTCAAGGAGGGTGGGCGTCGCATGATTGGACATACTGATAAAATTATTTCATGTCATCATCACATATTTGTATGTTCTGATTCTCCTCAACGGTACAAATCAAAATTCTCGCTATTACCTCTTGTTTCTTGTGGCAGCAATCTAATAAGCTCCCCTTTCATGAATTGTTTTTGCTCATTGTGATCGTAATATTTTATTATCATTTTGTTGACTGAAAAATTATGTACGTAAATTTTTAAATTGCTCTAATGAGGTATTTAACTATTTTTTAAATCTTTTTTTAAAAGTATATCAAGGGTACGAGATACCCGATTCTACAAACCCCCATCTCAAGGATGGTCGGATTTCTGCACAATTATCGAAACCTCTTGTTATTACCTGGAGAGGTTCTGTGAAATTGAGGAAACCCCTTTCTACCCGACCCAGGGATCTCTGTCTAACAGGTGACAGCCGACACTAAAATGTGTGACAATGACAGGTGAATTGCATCACAACAATCTCAAAATACAATGTGGACGAGATTAAAAAGAGTGAATTGAGACGACACTGTGACACCAACCACTTCTCAAAGTGTACCTGCAGCGTCACTATCGCGACCATGATGATGCTGACAATGCACTGCGGCATCATAAAAAACGTCGAAATAAGTAATCCCGCTGCTCTGACATTCCTACCGTGTCACCAAATCCTATTCTCCTGGTTGCTGTTCCGCGCATGTGTAGTTAAGAAGACATGTGATATTAGTGCTCTATGAGGAGGAGACTTAATTGTTAGTGGAAGTAAAAAAAGAGAATGAATAATTTGTTTTTGGGTAAGAACTTCATTTTAACTTGACATGAATTTTTTTGTAATTTTGTTAGTACAAGCTTGCTTATTTGTGAGGTCTAATGCATCTATCATTGGACATTTCAGGTATTCGTTACAACATTATTTATGAATTACAATATTAATTTTCATTATTCTATAATCATCTTTAAAAATTCAGCACGTCTTTTTGCATTAAATAAATTAGTACATATAGATAACGAGTGGGTGAAGTACATTTTAAAAATATTTTTGTTTGACAGGCAATACTACCTTCGTACGTAAGAAATAAGTTACTTCCTGGAATTATTTATTTATTTCTCATGTCATTGGGCAGAGGGAGAAAACGTATCCACAATTGGCACATCCTCCTCGTCACTATGGGACAATCAATTAAAAAGTCACCACCAGCAAACTTAAGGACGCTGGTTTCATTCCTTGGAAATATGCTAAAAAATTTATGACGTAGATCTAACCCCTGAAAACGTTATTGAGGAATAAATATCTACATTACATTAGGAAGGTGTTTTAATTGATAAAATTATTTTTGTTCCCAGAAGTCCACTCCCACAAAAGAGATTGGGAGAAATTTGGAAGACTCAGAAGCAGATGTTGAAAATATTCAAGAAGTACTTGAGACATGTTGGGGAGGGGACGAAGACCTAATCAAAAGTATTCCATCTTCAAGTTTAAACCTGGCTCTTCGTAATATAATCGAAAGAGAAGGCGATAATCATGTACAGGATGCTCGCACTATCGCAAAGGCGGATGGCATCGGAGAATGGATACTGGAGGATGACAAAGGCGAAGAAGAGGTATGACTTTTTGTATTTTTTATCTTTTTATAACCGACTGCGCCACGTTTTACACGTTTTTTTGATGAGATAGAGTTTCCTTTTGTTACGGATGATTGCAGACAAAATATGTTTCCATTCAAAATCTATACTATATAAATGTGTTCATAATGAAATTTCCCTAAAACAGCAAGTTATTCTAATTCATTCCTCAAAAATCAGAATTTTTATAATCCTTTTTGTTAGTTTCTTCATTCCATAAGCAACATTCCCATTAAAATTTCCAATTGTTGTCTTTAATTATTTCTCTCTTCTTTGGTGAGTGAGTGAAACATTCATGACACCCGAACAAATATCTTTAAGCCCTTTCTCTCATTTAAAACAAATATCCTACGTTTCAGGCTATGGTTTTGTTATATTCAATTTAATGATCTTTACATACAGAATCAGAGATGATATTTCAATCGAAAGTAGAATACCATTCAAAAACGTCTAACACCTTAAAACGTTTGTTTGTTTGTTTGTTTTTTGCTTACATTTCTAAGAAAGTTTCAGAATATTATTTAGATTTTGGAAACAACATTTACATACTAAAACTAAGATGATACCGCAATCAGTTTGTGAATTATAGCGGAAGTAGCAAATCACATTTTATTCTGAAACACACCTTTAAATTCGAAAATTTCATTAAATCCTTACTCAAGACGAGAATAAAAAATAAAAGCAAAATCTTGTCAAAATTTCAAGAATTCGACTGACCTTTTTTCTTTACTTCCCCGAGAGAAACACTTGAAGAATTACGTGAAGGGATAGATGAGTATATGTGGTAAAATGAGACGCAGGGCAAACGGATGAACCCCTGGAAAACCAACCTACCGAAAATCTACTTTACCCACCACAACTAATTCTACTTGAACTGTCGTTCCCAGAGTTTGTAATCAAAAGCGCTAATCTCCTCGGTCCGAGAATTTTATTGGTAAAATAAATTCATATTTCTCTCTTTCAAATCGATCTCTAATGAACTGTTACGAGTGGCACAATGTTGAAGTGGAGTCAATGTGGCTCAGTGTGTAGAGCGCTGAGTTGCTGACTGGATGACCCCTGTAAGGTGGGAGCCTTTTATCACGCCTCCACATCCATACTGGCTCGAACTGCTGTAAAATGAGAACCAGGCTTATCCTGGGGTCAAATCGGCCTGAGTGAGATGCTGGCCACATCTTAGCGCTAAGTTCTAGAAATTGCGGAGCTCTACCTTCCGTGAACCCCTTGGGCACCTTCGGGTCATGTTGACTTTTGACAATGTTGATGAAATTGAGTGTGAGTGTTTCTGTGTAGGAAAGTTTTCTTCATATGGCAGCCAAAAGAGGGAACCCGAAGATGGTTGAATTGCTCTGGAGCCATTATGAAGACTTCAATCCTAGAGACGAGCGAAAACGCACCCCATTGCATTATGCAATTGGGGAGGAATCGAGTCCACACAAACATGAAGCGGCACAGATGCTGCTCAATCAGAAGGTAAGCGACTTTCTATTGATGAGAGAATTTTATGTTAAATACTGGGTAACTGCGGACAAGTGAAAATGACGGTGGCATTGAACCCGAATCTCCTGCATTGATCGCAAGGATGTTAACCGCTACCCCACCCGTTTACTTGCTGCAACTATTTTCACCCAGGTCTGATATCACATTCTTATCCAGATGACACGTCAAACTTCGTGAAACCTGTACTGTGTGCTCTTACGTATCGGTTTCACTGGCAGACGTAGTCGTTGTTCGGGGTCGATATGCATCCATTTCTTTCGAGTACCTTTCGAGTACACGTGGGGAAGAAATCTGATAACAAGAGTACTTTTATTCAATACTAAATCTACTAAACGTCCCGAGCAATGTACTGTATACAATTGCAATAATATTTTATAATATACTTTGTAAACTTGAAAAATATTGCACAGGTCGTAAATTTCTCAACTTAAAAATAGAAGTAAAAAAAGCAGTGTGTTTTGTATGCTATAGGAATCTTAATCTTTACTTATCAAAGCAAAGCCACATGATTGGGTAGATACAGGCATGTTAGGATTTGTAGGAGAAAGAGTCAAGGTAGCGGCAATATTTGACTTTTTACGGGGTAAAGTAGATACATGTCATCCCAGCATTAATGCGCTGAAACATGATATAAAGCCCTACCAAATACTCTAAAACCAACGGAGTTCGTTAGATCATCCTCAACCAGAGCGCATTGCGGATGGCAAATTCACAAAATGCTTAATTAACGATGACATCACGTCGCAAACTCTATTTACAATTACATGATACGAATTAATAATATGTATATTAGATACGCATCTGAATTTAATGACCAGAAGTGTGATTTAAGCCCAGAAAATTTTAACTGCATTCATTTGTATGTTCTTTTCTTTCACTTCCATTTTGTTTTTCGAGAATTCAGCTCCACTCTTGTCTACACACATTCTACTAATCACAATAAAGGTCAGAGTGTAATGCTCGTTAAAAGGAAATATTGAAGTTGCATTTCTCCGCCCTCAGAGCATCCTTGTTGAGGATCATGTCGTAACCATGTACTTTACAGTATGTGGCGCATTTGGTGTTACAAATCAATAGTGTAATATACGAGGGAACATTGAACAAATCTATAAGTGATCTGAAAGATTAGACGATAAAGCACCAATTTTCTCTTATCATTGACTTAAGAGTAAAACACAGGGCTACGAGGACTAATTGGAGAACGATCTCGTAAATTTGTGTGATCAAACATACTTTGTGACTGATTTTTTATAATAAAAAACATTTGTCTTGGAAAGTAATTATTTGATCAAAAATAATACTTTTTATTTACGATACATCAAACTATAGTAGGGAAAGCAAATTATACTAAAACAGGTTATTTACTCTCGAGTGGCTGCATATTCATGCTTCATATACAGTTTTATTCAACATAACATAGTTATTTACATCATGTAAGAATCGAACATAACCTCAGTTTTAACGTTTCTCGGATTGTTTTGAATCAGAAAATATACTTTGATTCACTCCAAATGTCTGCTTTTCTTCCTTAGATTTCTTGTGTTTCCTTTCCACAGATTGTGGATGTGAATGCAGTGGATGAATATGGATGCACGCCACTGTATTACGCATCTGTCGTTGATTGCATAACTTGTGTACAAGATATTCTGAGGAGAAAGGCGAAAGTCAACGAAGGCAGTGACAGTGAAAACCCTCTGGTAGCTGCTGCAAGAAATAACAGCATCCAAGTTCTCGGGTAGGAATAGTAATAAAATTATTGCATTATGAATTCAGATGAGAATATATGATAAAAACTGCACCCAAGTCACATTATGTAACTCTTGTTGAAAACGACTCTACTCATAAAAAGTTGCTTTCATGTTTCTTACATACATTTTTTGGTGCTAAACAACGGTCCCCTTTATTCTCTTTGGGTCTAATCCACTGAGACGTTGGTGGGTGCTGTAATGCAAATAATTTAAGATGAAACGATACAGCACTTGAAGGCAAATTCTTTACGGCCTTTTATTATTGGAAAATTCAAAGCAAGATGTTTTAATGAATCATTTTCTAGTATACCTTAAGTCAGTGCTGAAAATCATAACTTTTTACGGCCCTCGAATTATAGTACATTTTACACGAAATTTTTTCAAACATTGTGGGGGCACAACTCTCAGTTATAAATCTGTGCTGTCAGAATTAATATTTGGCGTGGCATATAAGGTGTAAGATAAAAATAGAAAATTATATTCAGTATTTACCCGTCGTACATTACAATACGAAAACATTTTACTATAATACTATATATTAAAAATACCCTTTACAAATAAAGAAATGTACTATTTAATCTATACAGCTTGAAAGAATATAAACATGTTGATTATTATCAAAATATCGCGGGACAGATAAATAAATATGACCCTTTAGGTTTATTCATCTGCCAACATTGTGCCAAACCCACCCCGTGGCGGACCGATCGACTTAAAGTGTATTAAAAATGACAGGCGGAATAAGATAAGTTGGACATCGCTGCCTTAAATGGTTTTATTGTATGTTTTTAAAGTGCTAGTAGTGTAGTTCTTGATTGAAGTTTTTTTTATTGATATTTGTTGTTTAGACTTCTGATTGAGAAAGAAGCTGACGTGAAAAAAAAGGACCGATTTGGATGGAGTGCTCTACACATCGCGGCTTTCAATAAGAGCAAAGACGCTGTGCGTATGTTACTTGAGAAAGGTGCAGACGTCAGCCCCAAGGACTATCGAGGGAGAACTGCTTTGGACATCGCTCGCGGTCAAAACGACCTGCAATCGGTGGAAGTTTTGGAAAAATTTGTGGTAAGAAGAAATTGAGTAGTTTCAATATTGCAATAAGATAATTTGGTCGGTGTGATTTGAAGAAAATGGTTTTAAAATGTTAATTTAACAAATATTTGTTTAAATTATATAAAACTGCGTTAAAGATTATGATTTCATTAAAATTATACTTTTAATAATAAATGTATACTTTAGTGCTCAGATTTGTTCTTATTTTTTTATTCATTATTTCACTGCATAAAAGTAGTGAATGTGTTTGTCAAATTCGTCACGGAATATCACATTAATAGCTCTGCGTTACTATGAACTTACTACATTACTAATATATTTCCATAATTATATCATAATGAGACGCTTATCTGACAATATATACATTACATTATCATACTGGAGCAATATTTAACATAATAATAGTGTATAGCAAGAATTAGGAGAAATATTCTAGTTCCGCACGCGGTAAGCGGCAAGAAACCTACATTCTTGTATTGTTTTTACATTGAACCTGTTTTCATCTCACGTTCATATTTTCCCAGATGATTAACAAGGATATAAACTATTCCAAGTAGTACTTTGAAAATTTTCAGTGGTGCATTTTCAGAAATTAAAAATCAAATGTTTGATTTTAAATACGTTAATTTTTTCTCTTTTACCTATGTTATATAGCATATCATTATAATAATCATTAAATGATCTGATAAATGGCACCTCTACCAGCTCTCTTATCTCAATTAGGAGAACTTCCAGAGTAATTTAAACGTGTTGTGTAGAGCCTTTTTTTGAGAGTTTTGTTGAAATTTTACCTTATTGTAACTGCGAAACGGATAGAAATTTTACAACAATACTCGGTACTTTTCTTAATCTATATGATAGTTACCTTCCTTGAAAATTTTATCAAAATCTGAGATGAAGTTTTGTCCCTGTGTCGTGCGGGTCACTCCATGTGAAATCAACAAAGAGGTGTCGTCCAGAAAAGAGACTGGAAATAGAATGTATGCTAAATGACCGTATAAAAACAACTATTTAAAATATCGTTTAAAAAATTTGTCACTGGTGTACGCGTTTGCAATGTAACTGCGCAGCCGGGCGTCTTTAAGAATTGCACTTAATAGTAACAGCACTTTGCGTAACTTAGCATTGATTACGGTGCGTCATTTGATTTCGCGAATGTTAAAATAAAACTTCCTTTCATTATTACGTTGGAAATAACATTTTTATATTATTTTGATGACCCATTTGGAAGACCGTTTGAGAGTGAGATCGTCTTGGTACACCGTTGGGGGGTCAATGAAAGGTCTTCTGTCTGGGGTCTAATTACTAGTAGATGCGCAACTTTGGAAGCCCCATTTGATCGAAAGAAGAGCATCATTTATACAATAAATCTATTTGTTTGGGACATGCCTATGACATAATCTTTTTCCTCTTTAGAGTTCCGGAGCATTGCCTGAGAAAAAGAGAGAAGAGGAGCTGCTCCATGCCGTGAGGAGTGGAAAGAAACAAGAAGTGGAGGAGTTGTTGAAGCAGTCGACATTTCCACTTGCGAAGTTGAATGAAGCGCTCGAGGCAGCAGTGCGAGGAAAAGGCGATGTGCACACGGAGATCACTCGTTTTCTACTCCAACAACCAGACATCGACGACGAGAACAAGGTAGGTTTCCCACTTTTATTGTCACGAAAGGGACACCTTCTTGCTTCTCTTCTCAACACGAACAAACAAGGGATTATTTGTTTTAACTTTTACTTTGAGCAGTCAAAACCTTTGCCCACCCTATGTTTAACTACGTCCTTACAGAACCCTTTTTAGAATGAAATCGTGTATAATTGAAAATGTTTACATATTAGAGGATTTCGAACTGCTCAGGGGGCACAGAGTGGACATTCCTCTATGCCCTGATCGTCGTGCACGACCACCACCTGTTCTCAGACGGCGTTGTGGATGAAAAGGGATGAAAAGGGTGATGTGCTAATAAGGTAAATGATGATGATAAAGTGAATGTTGCGATGGGATGAATGGCAGGGGAAACGGAAAGTGATCCGAGAATACCTGGTCCACCACTGGATAAACCGAGATTTCAACCAGCGTCACCAGAGGTAGAAGACTAGTACTCTATATACTGCACCACGCCAACATTTTATTCATACATATTTCAGTCGTCATTGTCTTGTTGTTAGCTTGCTTACCGTAGTGGTGAGTTCTTGACACGGCACAGGAATATCGGAAAATATCTTTAAAAGGATAAGACGTCAGGGTGATGCAATCTGGGCGTATGGGAGAGCAGAGAAGAGACCAGCACAAACTCTTTGGGGATGTGAGAATAATGAAGCAAAAAAGAATCCATATCTGATACACTTGAAAGGAAAGAGAGTTCTATATCTTGATATTAGAGTGAAAGTGTTAGGAACAAAAGAAGATTGTGCAAGATTTAGGACATACGTATATGAAATATAATAATACGAAGTGCTTTGAATAAGGAGAAGTAGAATGGAAGATGAAATAACAGACCTGATATTAAACAAAGAGATACTTGTAATTGGGGCAATATAGCAGAGAGGCAAATGAGACCAGATCATAAAAGACAAAATTGACAGAAACACTGGACAAAAGACAAAGTAGGAAAAATAGCAGGTGTGCGTTTGTCTCCTCTGAGCAATATGATGGCAAAGAGACGCAACTGTAAGGTGAAAATTGAATGAAAAACCGTTACAATGATTTTGTGGTGGGCAAGCTGAAACAAAAGGAAAAGGAAAAATAAAATAACGCTGATTAAGAGTCGGTCATCCCTCCCCTCTCTTGTTAGGAAAGAATTATATATTTATTCCATTTTTCCTCCTGGAATTAGGAATCATCTAATTATTTTATATTCAATCTCAGTTGCCATGTCACCTATTTATCTTCCACTTATTGTTTTAAACATATTAATGAAATGATTGTACCTGCAACATGGCATACATCGCGGCTCACCAAACCGCCTAACTCCACGCTAAGCTGTAAAGGTTCGTGCTGCAGCGTATATGAGGAAGCATCGAAGCAGCAGTAAGATTTCGTCGTCTACTCCCTCCTCTATCCAGAACCATCGGTTGGCTGTAAAAATGTTTGTCCTCCCTTTTCCCATTTCCAATCACCACAACTTTCATGCTTTCACACATTCATCCGTCGTTTCTCTGCCTTTAACTTCCCTTTTCTCATCCTATCAATTCCAACAAAAATACCCCAACAAAAACAGGTGAAAAACCGCGTGTCTGTGAGGTTTCAGATATATTCGAAACACATCCATACCAATGTTCAGTACTGATAAGAAATTGCCAAAATGTACAATTATTGACAATAATGAACAATAATTAATATGTATTACAAAACGCGTGTGTACGTATCGGTCATGATTATAAAACTATGAAAATGGTGAAAAAAAGTATATATGACGATGTATGCAATGGGAAGCCTAAAAATCTCTACGGAAGGGAAACTTGTTGAAATTCCAATAGAAAACTTTCTCCGTAAACTTGAAGCGATTCTTTCACTTGTTTTGGCAGAGAAATTGCTTGCTTTGAAGTTGGCTACNTAGTACTGATAAGAAATTGCCAAAATGTACAATTATTGACAATAATGAACAATAATTAAACGTTTGTGTACGTATCGACCATGATTATAAAACTATGAAAATGGTGAAATAAAGTATATATGACGATGTATTCAATGGGAAGCCTAAAAATCTCTACGGAAGGGAAACTTGTTAAAATTCCAATAGAAAACTTTCTTCGTAAACTTGAAGCGATTCTTTCACTTGTTTTGGCAGAGAAATTGCTTGCTTTGAAATTGGCTACTGCAATAAGCATAATGTCTAGCTATTTCAAATATTGTGCACTAAATGTTACGAAGTTTAGAGTCATTTTCCAAGCTACCANAGAAAACTTTCTCCGTAAACTTGAAGCGATTCTTTCACTTGTTTTGGCAGAGAAATTGCTTGATTTGAAGTTGGCTACTGCAATAAGCATAATGTCTAGCTATTTCAAATATTGTGCACTAAATGTTACGAAGTTTAGAGTCATTTTCCAAGCTACCAAAGTGTTTCTGAAACAATTTTTTTTAACACTGTGTATCGTTCCTTATTTTGGCTAATATCATTACCTATTAGATGGTCATTAATGATTAGGAAATATTAGATACGTATTAAATAACAATAGTCAAATTAAGATGATTATTTGATAAAATCCACTTGTTACAAGCAGAGCGGTCATAATGCCTATTGGCCAATTACAGTGTAAAAATATTAATAATAATATTACAAAAATGCAAATGCAAATCTATAAATGACTTACACTACCTATTGANATTTTCAACACTGTGTATCGTTCCTTATTTTGGCTAATATCATTACCTATTAGATGGTCATTAATGATTAGGAAATATTAGATACGTATTAAATAGCACTAGTCAAATTAAGATGATTATTTGATAAAATCCACTTATTACAAGCAGAGCGATCATAATGACTATTGGCCAATTACAGTGTAAAAATATTAATAATAATATTACAAAAATGCAAATGCAAATCTATAAATGACTTACACTACCTATTGATCTCTTTTTACAGACGGAATATCTTTTAAGCCAGGCAGTGCGAGGGGGCAACATCGCAACTGTAGAACTGCTTCTGAGACACGCCGATTCAAGCGGTGACAGAAAAAGAACTCCGCTGCATATGGCTCTCGGGGAAGGGTCCAGTCACCATCACGAAACAGTTCAATTTCTACTGCATGAACAGGTTTGACCTCTTTATAGGATTACAACATGCACAAATATTTTTCCATGACATTTCATTGCTTTATAAGATTTTCAAATTAAATTTAAAGTTTCTTGTTTTAATCCATCCAACACCCCGTACTAAATATCTGTGTTTACAACGTTCNGCAGAAAAAGAACTCCGCTGCATATGGCTCTCGGGGAAGGGTCCAGTCACCATCATGAAGCAGTTCAATTTCTACTTCGACAGGTTTGACCTATTTATAGGATTACAACATGCAAAAATATTTTTCCATGACACTTCACTGCTTTATAAGATTTTCAAATTAAATTTAAAGTTTCTTGTTTTAATCCATCCAACACCCCGTACTAAATATCTGTGTTTACAACGTTCTTCAGTTGACAATGGAGAAAAGTATCTCAAAACTCCATGGAATTTTCCCCCAGGAAAATTCGGATAATATTGAAAAAGGTATTAGTTTAAGACGATACATTGATTTATGTAAAGTTATTAGTGGTGTGTTGGATGGTAATATACCCTTTATATTTGAAGTTTTGAAAACAGAATAGTTTCTTCCTTGTACATCTTAACTCCATTATTCTGTTATTTCACAAACACGTCAAAAAATGCTTTTAATGTTCGTGTAGCCCAAAGTATGTAGCAGTACTTAAGATAGATCTATTGTCTGAGAATTACCTTTNCATACCAAAGGGAAAACTCAGGGTTCCAGTACCAATCCGTCCCCGTTTACACATGGCTGATTACTCCGCAGCCCCTTCCTCAAGAGTAGGTACCCGAGTTTTAAAATAAAATTAATACAATTNTAATATAGTGACTTATATGAAAAGAATTTATCTTTATATATAAATTACTTCTCGAATCTTTTAAATACATGACAGTTTTGTTATCACTAGTCAAAAATGTTTATTAATTAACAAAATATTTTTAGAGATTACCAAAGATTCCGAAGAGATATTTAAATTATTGTTCGTGGCACTGCAAATTACGCCTTGCACTTACAGACTATGACTTACCAACTGAGNCCATTATTCTGTTATTTCACAAACACGTCAAAAAATGCTTTTAATGTACGTGTAGCCTAAAGTATGTAGCAGTACTTAAGGTATATCTATTGTCTGAGAATTACCTTTTTCTCAAATACAATTTCTCATATTTTTTTATAAATGGGGGTAATAATATGGGGTGTTATATATTTTATATTTTAAAATACACTCTGTCGACCATAATAAGTAACATGAAATCTAGTAACTTATATGAAAAGAATTTATCTTTATAAATAAATTACTTCTCGAATCTTTTAAATACATGAAAATTTTNCAATTTTGCTATCACTTCAAAAATTTTTATTAATTAACAAAATATTTTTAGAGATTACCAAAGATTCCGAAGAGATATTTAAATTATTGTTCGTGGCACTGCAAATTACGCCTTGCACTTACAGACTATGACTTACCAACTGAGTCCAGCTAGTTTCCAGTACAAATACATTTAATCTAATTTGTATCAAAAAGTTATTTATGAAGGAAGTTATAAAAATAGCGAAGAGTTTAATTTAAATTCAAACAAAGAAGACAGACTTTTGTATGGTTTGAGTAACATTTCTTTATCTAGTATTTCATTTCTAATTGTTAGCGTAGAAAGCTTCATATGTATATTCTATAAGAGCATGGAGTTTTTGCACTCTTTCTCATGAGTTTGTGATTCTTCTGGTTGCAGAAAAGTGACGTAAATGCATTGGATGGGAGTGGACGTTCTCCTTTGCTGTGTGCGAGTGCCGTGGGTTGCCTTCCCTGCGTAAAAGCACTCTTAGACGGTGGCGCTCAAGTGCAACTCCACAGTATCACTCCTCTGGCAGCCGCAGTAAGAAACAACAGGACTGATATTGTCAAGTACGTAAATTTTACTGCTACTACTGAAAGCAAGACTTAAGTATATCCTGTTTGCTACAGGATCAGTGTCAACAAAGCTTTGTTGTTCGATTTTTTTTTAAATAATAAGAATACATTGTCGTTAGTGCACAAGATCGTTTAAAATTTATAAATTAAAATCGTAAAATAAAAACGTTTAATGTATTAAACTTCTTTGGACATGTTTTACATTAAGCTCAAAATGAAATGAACGTTTATCTATCAAATATTGTTCGTCTTCTACTATCTTAGATTCGGATTTTGGTTATTATTTATTCCTTTAAACAATAACATTCAAAGATTAAAAATGGTAGATCGATATCAGAATCCTCTGATGTTAAAGTTGTTTATTATTCCAAGTTACTTATTGTTAGACGACCTACTATAACATAAAATAAAACACAAACGTGCACAAAATACACTTTATAGCAAATTCTACTTCGTTTAGTCTCCGAAGTAACTGAGCTAAATAACCATCAAACCAAATTAGCAGAGAATATTGCGAACTCTCAAACAGACGAAATAAAATGACGCAAGAAGTAGAAACCTCTAAAACTTGTGTAATTTATTTATTTTAAATGTCAAAATAATATTTTATAGAGAATGCTAAAGTTTAACTTTTTTATCGCATATAAAAACGTACAAAGAAAAGACAAAGAAAAACTGTCACTTTCAACATCAATATTGGTATAAAGAAATAAATTTATGAAATTTTAACATGTTAATTGATTTTTATATACTGTATACTATTACATTTTAGTGAAATAAATATTTCAATAATATATTTTTCGAATGATTATTTTGTTTCTCATTTAAGATGATGTTTCGTCCGTTGCAATTTCATTTAATTCGTTTTTTGGTGAAATTAGTTCAATGGAAGCACCTCTTACATAATTTCTCTGTATATTACCACTCTTCGAATTATAAAAACTAACGATGTATGTTAATATCGAGCGATTAAACAACGTGAAATCTTGTGTCTGCAGACTCCTCTTGGACCGTGGAGCAGATCTCAATGGTAAAGAAGGAAAACTGAACAACACTGCACTCCACGAAGCCGCGTGGAAGGGACACCAGGAAGCGCTTCAATTGCTTCTGGAGAAAGGTGCTGACGTGAACCCTGTTAATGAAAGAGGATTCACTCCGTTGCATTTCGCATCTGGCCAAGGTCATGTAGCTGCAATGGATATATTGCTACAACACAAAGCCAATGTCAACTATCACACGAGCGTCGGTGATACAGCACTGCATCTCGCAGCCTTCAAAGGACACCATCAAGCCCTCGCGTTGCTCCTTGAGCGAGGTGCAGACGTAGATGCGTTGAATGCTAAAGGATCCACTGCACTGCTTGATGCTGCAGCACATGGACATATCCAAGAAATGGAACTGCTTCTTTCACATAGAGCTAACATCAACGCGCAGAACAATGATGGCAACACGGCATTACATCTGGCAGCAAAAGAAGGACACCGAGCTCTTGAGAAACTTTTAGAGAAAGGTGCTAATAAATCAAATACAAATAAATCAGGCCAGACTGCTTTTGATATTGCTTTGTCGAATGAAAATCTTTCAGGCATCAAAGTTCTTCGTCACGGTATTAACTCTTAAGTCGACAGGACTGCTAGGCAAGTAATGTTCTGAATTATTAACGTTACATATGAAAAATTAATTTAACACGCTCAAGATACCTGACGCATTCTAAGAGAAATCAAAAATGAAGTTCGGTTCAAAATGTGGAAAATCCAACATCACAAATAAAGACACAAAATCAATACTTATTCCATTAATTATAATGAGCTTCTGAAAAAGCAAATGAATTATTGACAGAAGTAATTTAAGCTTGAGATTCATATTTTAACCATAGAATTAATTATGAAAGTAGTGAAAATATACCCCTTGGTAATAATATTGTAGGATTTCATTTTAAATATACCAGAGACATGGAAAATATATTTGTTAAAATATTGTAATATTTTTCGTATTCAGAAAACTATGAGTAATCTTACATTAAAACCTCTGGAAACAAGAGTTGCTCCCAATAACTGAAAATTATATCGGTATTCATGTAATTTAGAAAAATCTCTTTAGTGTATCGATAAGGTAACAAGAGAAGAAAATTTTCAACACACTTAGTAAAAATCATTTTATTAACTCTAAATTGAACTAATCGGGAAAGCAAAGTAACATGGAATAGATAAATGTATATCTCATGCAAAAGTTATCAACCCCTCTAAGAAAAATGGGAATGTTTAATTTGCGTCAGGTGCTTGGTAATTCCTTTGATATACACTAATATTACATTCCATTTCTCTTTGTACATGAAATAACTGTTGGTAATCATTCTTTCTTTTGATGATATCACTTTGTTAAGGTTTTACTTCTTTATTATTATTTTCACATGTTTACTTTTTCGGAATTTTTGCTGTACAGTTTTTTGTCTTTTAGAGTATGTTTTCATTTGCATCTGCTTAACTTATTAGTTTACTTGTTGCTGTATTAATGCATATATTTATTTTTGTTGTTGTATTTTAACAGATATCTGTTTACTTGTTGTTGTACTAATACATTGATATTTACATATTTAAATAAAATTGTATATCATTCCCAGTTACGTATGTGTGTTTTGATATATTTATTAACTCACGAAATATAAGTAATTATAAAGATACACCCACGAAATGAGCATATGACAAACCCTGATCAAGATGAAGGTTGAGAAAATAATTGCACAGTTTTTTAAATATATTTTCCCAATAGGTTATTTGAATATCACTTAAACGCATGAATTACGATGTAGTTAACACCTCCATGTCTGTTTTCAACGATACTTTGATAGCGCTTACAATGAATTTTGGAGTTCATGAAGAGTTTTCGTATATATAAAATGAAAGATTTTTTCCGGGATAAGTAGCCGTGGTCTGTTATGGTTTTCACCAGACGTTTCGGTTACAACTGCAGTAACCATTATCAATGGGAACGTGGCTTGCGAGGACGTAGCACACGGGCCGAAGTCTTAGACGCAACTGGGAGCGGGGCCGGGGGTGTTCCGCCATAAGCAGGGGGACGAGAGTAAGCGTGGTGCTCTGTCAGGCGCCCGCGGCTGACCTAACCCGGCCGCCGGGTGTGGTGAACGCTGATGATTCACGTAGGGCGGAGCTACTTAGAACGTTGATTATTTGAAGAATGTCTTAAAAATCATCTCGTTTTATATGGAGAGGCAATGTAGTCTTTGAAAAAGAATTCCATCAACAAATAGCTCAAAGTAATTTATTTCAATTAAAAATTATAAAAGAATGAAAAATTACATGACAATGCACTCATATCTTAGAACTCCAAATACTTTGAACGTTCAAGTATCTTGAGGTTTGACACTATTTTTCGCACTCTGGTGGCAAGCGACGAAATAAGTGGTTCGCTTGATGTAGTGCGACGTTGTCACGTTTCCTTACCATAATCTCTAGTCAAGTCAAAGTCAAACGATACCACAACAGACCCCGAAGGTGTCCGAAGGGTTCGCGGAGAGAACTCCGCTATTTCGTGGTCTCTGCACTAGNGGAGGAAAAGGTGTGGTATGCCGGTTTGATCCTCGGAGAGACCCGGTACTCATTTTACCGCAGACTGAGTAGGTCTGGGAGTCAGTCTGAATGTTGGGGTGTGAAGAAAAAACCCACCCCGCGGGGAATCGAACCCCGCCCATCCAGTCAACAACTCAGTTGACTCCCCGTAATCTCCAGTAGTTTGACATAATTTTACTTTATATCGAATAAATCATTTCAAGTTCAGTGACCTTTGGTTGACATAGAATGTTTATACTTTCAGAATACCAGTGAATAACTTCGAGAAGTTTTAAGAAATTCCAGTATTTGCTTATATAGTCTTTTCCCAGATAAAGATGAAAATTCGTGAAATCCCGTAAAATACGATGACACTTCATCCACTTCTTAACTATCATAATATCAACAAGTTAACAAAATGTAAAATAACTAGCATTTTTGAGTTTATTGGAAGTACTCCCTTAACGTGACTAAAAGTAAAGCTACCATTAGTGACGTTCACAATACGCAATGTACTCTTTTATACCAAAGGTGGTATTTTTTTTTACATGTACTGGTGCATACAATCCCATGTATGAAGTAATACATAACTTAATTATCATGATGAAGAGAAACAGTTTCATTTCTTCGTTTTTACAATCTTTTTCTCAGTTGGTGTCGAAGAAATAAACAGCATAAATTCACGTTTAAAAAAGCCTTGTTTACACGTGAGGAGTAGTGAGGATAGTAGTAACAAAACTTGCAAAAATAGACACCTTTGTTTAAATCATTGTATCTTTGTCAATTATAAATGATTTTTTTAAATTTTGATAAAAACAATTTCAGATACTAACAGTATTTTAGCCAAAAATTCCCAAAATCGATGGTGTATTTTTGAAATTAAATTTAGAAAATATACCATGTTTTATGTTTTGATCTTGAAATGACATTTGTGAACGAAACATAGGAATTTTATGGCTTGCTACCATAGAATTGACCCTTAAAATTCAAAATCTTACGGGTAAAGAAGCATAATGTTTCATTTTAGTACATTTTTTTAATTATAAAGCGTTCACTGTACTCTTAGAATTAAGTTACTCCAAGTCCATATTTTCTGCGAAAGTTAAATAACGGTAAATCTATCGAATAAATGAGCTCTTTCTTAGAATTTAAGGAAAGTGAACTGAAAAAGAAGTTTTTATCCAATTCTGAGATGGTAAAAATTCAGAGATCGCTAAAAACCTGTATGTTTAAAATTAAATATCAATATGCATCATTCAGTCAATATAAAATTTGACATTTAGTCAATGTAAATAAGGGGCAAATATAATCGGTCGTTTTTTCATGATCGGCTAAAAGATATCGAGTATCGTCGAATGGGTTAAAATCTTGTATTTAAGTTCATTTCTATTAAAAGTTAAGATAGAGCTTACGTATCCTATAAATTTACCATTAATAAGAATAAATTTCTCCGAGTCCATTTTGTGCCAAAGATAAGTCTAGGCGTGCAGTGAACGTGAGATAATAAAAAATCTATTCCAAAACGAAAATATATATGGCTTGAAAATAAAACTAGTTAAATCCATTTTTATTGTTTACGAGATAAAAAAGTTTAAAATTTCAAAACTCTGATTAGAAATTCGAAGAAGAAATTACGTAGTACAATTTTTTGGAACTTCGTGATGTATTTGTACCAGTAACATGAATTTTTACGTTAAAATAGAAACATTTTTTATCTGAATATTGAAAAAGTATTTTTTTCACTTATCTACTTTTCCTTGTTCTTGTTGGAGTTGAATAGTTTTTCCAACTACATTATGTTTATTTCTTCAACGATAAATTTCTAAAACTAATGAGAATAAGGCAGACCTCATAAGCATGTTGCCTCTTTTACGACCACAAGTTCCTGATTTTTACAAATCATTACCCACTTTAAAAAACGAGACAGACCTTAACCATGATCCAGATCTAGAAATCATAGAACTATTTGAAGATAATATTGAAAAACGTATCGTGAGATGGAGTCGTCGTGGAGACAAATCAGACTGTAAAGAAAGGTAGATTAGAGAGAAACACTACTCACAATTGGGAATTTAGAAAAATATTTTTGATACCTAGTTCGTACAAAGTAATATGGTTTATATCTTTGTCACATCGAGTAGACAAAAAATATCATGAATATCATTAAAAAATCACTTGTGGAATAAGTGGAATTAACTCTTTTTTCCTTCAAGCCCCATATATATTCCAGGTGAACCCATCCCTCACATTGTGCAACGTAACCTTCGGAGAACGTCAGCGAAGCACAGATAACTCAGTAGTACAGATTAAGAAGGAAAGATAAGCAATATCGTCTTTAAACTTTCGCGATTGACACTTGATTTACCTCCCGGGAGCATAAGAAGCTGCTGTTTCTTTCGTACGTGTCTCCACTGGGATCAGGTAGGTGAATGATATGACTTTTTTTCTCGTTTTTAGCAACCCGTTAAGCTAATGGGATAATAGCCAAGAGGAAAATTTTTGTTCATACCCAAACCTATGCTTGGTTAAATATTTGTCTGTAACGAGAGGAACGGTAAATTTAGAGCAATAATTTTGAACCGTCTCATTCAGGGTTTGTCTATTTCAAACTTTGTAATGACAGAGTTGAACTGAACTTGCGTGCCAACTGAATTTGTTACAAAGTTCAGCAGAACCTCGATTAATCAATTTCTTTTTGTCAAAAAACAAATCCAACGATATATACAAATCCAACTACTTCCTATAGGTACTTCCACTGTTGTACGTCATTTTTACTTCCACGACGTAATGAATTTGAGAAAAATCAGAACTGAAGGAAAATCATTTCAAACCGCAAAAGACGTATGTATACGTACATAATTCGTTAAATAGAAAGTAACACGATGAACCATGGTTTTTATTAATCCGTATGCCCTCCCTCCCATCACCTTGAATAATCGAGGTTCTACTGTAATTACGATATTCGTCCACCGTTCATTATAGCATCGAAAAAACACACTTCACTCTAGTTCACGCCTATGAAATTGGAAATTCTCGAAATTCTTTGTTAGTGAGTTTCTAAAATACATAAGCAACATTCCATCTTAATGTCATGTCCCGATGTTGAATATATTTATCTCGGCGTTGTTGAATGAATCAGTTATTCACGACAACATTCAACATTTTCGCTCCTTTACTCCGATTTAAATTACAAATATAGAAAATCCTTGAAAATGTGTTATTATATATTTTATTTAACAACATTAATTACATGCATAAATCATCATGTCTCAATTGGTTCTTGAAAGTGTATAACGTATCTTTATCGCTAACCACAATAAAACCCATGGCACCCTTTATCGAAACAGTATCGAAAATTTATTAAACGTGTTTCTAGATATTTAAATGAATAATGCTTACATAGAAAGACCGAAATGGTACTTCAATTAGTACCCGTAATATAGTGAAAATATCAAAACTTCGAAAAATCATATTTCATCCTATTCAATTCCTTTCAAATATGATTTCCTTAACGCAAGGGTTCTAATGACTTTGACGTTAGCGAGCCTTAAAGCCTCATTAAAAAATGAATTCCTTAACCCTTTCTTAGTGTAAAATCCCGCCAAATTTTCAGTTTTCTATCCTTATTAATTTTAAAACTAATAAAATCTCTGCGTTGATTAAGGCGTTTACCGGGCGGATAAGTTATCAGAGTTGTAATATCGTTGGTGTAGGTCACTAAAAGTCTTAAATTTTAACCATCGATAAATGCATGATTTGAGAAAAACACTTGTCCATTTGNACGAAAGGCACGATTTGAGAAACTTCTTAAATTTTAACGATCGATAAATGCATGATTTGAGAAAAACACTTGTCCATTTGGGACAGTAGGAAACCTTTTTAACCGCACAGGTAGTTTTACCCAGCCCCTACTTGAAAATCAAGAATATTTCTAGTTTTCACATGGTATTTTGATGTACATGACACAGCCCGATAGTAAAATTGTCCCCTTTATAAAGTGCCTCAGCGCTTATTTATTATTATTTACATTTTATAAAGAGGCTAGCTCTCGGCCGTCAGATAATCTAAAAGAGGAAATGTCGGCTACTCAGTAGACTTTACTGGAATATATTTAATTACTGGAATGTAAGTTTTATAATACTGGCCTAAATTTTCAAGACAAAACACACACAATGTTATATGTTAATACTACAATTCAGAATTGTCAAAATTTACAGCACTCCCTACAGGTTGAAAAACGTAGTAAATATTTCACATTATCATAGAGCTGTGGTNGAATTGTCAAAATTTACAGCACTCCTACAGGTTGAAAAACGTAGTAAATTTTCAAAAATTTCATAAATATTTCACATTATCATAGAGCTGTGGTATTAGCTTGAAAGTTTACATTTTTAATATAAATAACTATCCAGATCATTGTTCTAACGATACCAAAACAAGTAAAAATTTCATTAATGCAAAGTTTTTTCTTTTCTTTTAAACAATTTGCCACAATTGCACTTTTTAATCCTCGCATGGTGCTGTTACGAAAAACTCAAAATAAACACTTGATAACGTACAGGTAACGGATTAATGAACACCTGGGACGAGCAGTCAACTCGTGCTTTCAGGTACGTCTTGCGTCTGCGCAGTTCTGCAAAATTGAGATTGCCGCTAAAAAGATATAGTATACATTTTCAGTAAGCTGTGGGTATAAATTTTCAGTTTACACCATCAGAGTGAGCCGGCGATACGACTTCAGCTCGCCCTCCCACGCAACGACTGAACGAAATAGTTGAAGATTCTATCTCTACATCGCGCAATCAATCAACCGGGCTCCCTCGACAAGGACAAGCCAAGTCGCGACCTTCATTTGCCTATGTCA
>NNCF01128722.1:0-54185 GCA_002313205.1 Laupala kohalensis
GAGAGATTATTTCCACCTTAAGAAACTAGTGTCAACTCTGCACCGAAGTGTAAGTCAAGCAGATCTTAAACTGACGCCTTTAAATCTGTCATCAATTGAACCTTCTCAAAATAATGTGGATAGCCATATCGAAAGCAGAAATGAAAAACATAAGCATGGCTCTTCATGGAAGGCACCCTCATGACCTTGACCTAACATATGTCGACAAGGAAGCGTCGAACGCGTGGTTGAGATGTGGGGATCTCTTTTCTGAGACTGAAGGTTTCTTTATAGCCATCCAAGGTCAAGTTATTAACACCAAGAATTACCTGAAACACATTATTAAGGACCCTAGTGTGAAAGACGACAGATGCAGGAAATGTAATGATAAAGCAGAAACCATCCAGCATATTATGTCCGCTTGTAGTACCCTGTGTCAATCAGAGTATTTACATCGTCATGATCAAATTGTAGCTATTATCCACCAAGAAATAGCGTTAAATTCAAAACTTCTGAAGGATAAAACGCCTTATTATAAATATGAAGTAACCCCTGTGTTAGATTCCAACAAAGTATCTTTATACTATGACAGGTCAATTATAACTGATAGATGTATCCTCAATAACAGACCTGATATTGTTCTGCGCGATAAGGAATTGAAAATTGCATATCTCATTGACATTGCGGTACCTAATACGCACAACATCCAAAACACAATAGCTGAGAAGAAACGGAAATATGCTGATTTAAGTGATGAAATTCAAAAGATGTGGAAGCTTAGTAAGNCAACTGGTGTGATCCCTAAAGCCCTACATGAGAGTCTCAAGATCCTCGGTATAAGGAGAGAAGTGTATATTCTTCTCCAGAAGGCAGCTATTTTGAATACGACACGAATAGTGCGTAAATTCTTTAGCCAAGAGTAAATAAGAGTGCTTGATTTGTATCCGTACCTTATTTATACCAGCACAAGCTGAGATGTATTCATGAAATAAATAAAAACAATAATAATAATGATAATAAATTTATTGTCAAAAATACAGTGTAAACTCTGTATGACCATGTGGAGGACAATAAACTTATTTACTTTCCGGAAGCAAGCAAGGGACCATCCCATCGATTCCGATCACGAGCCCTAAGGCAGAGGCGGATGCAAAAATTCCAAGATAAGATAAAAAGTTAGCTGCGAGTTATAATACTATTAGAATGTCAATATGTTTGCAATTCAACTCAAAAAATTTTCATGTACAAATTATTATCGAGTATAGTGTTTAAAAATCATAAGATTCGATTTAACACTAAATTCACGATTTATTGTTACAATAAACGCGCTCCTTGATTAAAGCCTAGAGAACCTGTATAAGAAATCCGCCTCTACCCGAAGGAAAACCGGAGCAAAACTCCATGTCTCCGTGCGTTTCGTTTCCGTTCACTTGATGTACTTTCGGATGTGGAAAAGTGTTTAGAAGACGGTTTTGCTCCCGTGACTTTGAGGAAGGAAGGAAGGAAGGAACGAAGGACGCAGATGATTTAAAAGTCTGTTGGCGGCGAAAGAAGACGCGAGTTATTTTCGTGAGATGCGAGAGATGGCTCCCGGAATGCGCACTTTTCGAAAGCAAATCCATCAAAATCACAATAAAACTCAAAAGCAAAAATCAAAATAAAGGAAATATTCTGCAGTCGAGGATTTGATTTTTCATTTTAAATCAAAATACGTGTATATGTTGTTTGACTATTTTGGATAATTTTCAGGAGATAAACTTTTAATGGTGGGAGTCCTGGTATCATGATGTCTTTAGTGAAATGTCGAAGAACGATTTTGATTTTACTAAAACCTCTATTAAACTACATGACAAATACTAACATAAAAATGTATTTTCTTTCATTTTAATTGAAGACGAGTTCGAGTCATCTTCCATTTTTAACAATTAATTGTATCTTTATACTCAGAAAATTAAGTTATTACGTGAATATTAAATTGAAAATTTATTTGAATATTTTTCTGACAAGAAACGCGTTGAAGAATGTTGGAATAAATTTTTAATTTAATTTTTGACGGTTTAGTTTTGTATTCAGTTTTCTGAGGCGGCTACGAAAAGATTCTCAAGCGCAAGTATAATAAATTATATAACGTTACAGATTTTGCAGAACGCATCTATCAATATTTGTCGGTTTGGAAACAGATAAATGTTTTCGATTTGGGAGATGCACAATCCAGACGAAGACAATGAAATGTCCCAAATTTTAGGACAAAATATTTGAAAATACATTATTATTTCGTGTGAATAATTATTTTAATACTTAATTAAATTAATCGATATCTTAAAAAATCAACTTTTTATATATTTCTTAAATATAAATTTTTTTGTCTTTATGTCTGTTTAGTGTTGTAGCCGAATCGTATTAACTATCCACAATTAATTAATTCTTCGGATGAAGAAGGGTTCCAAAAAGTTTTAATTATTTGATTTCTAACACTTCCTCAACGAAAGATTTTATTAGCAGAAATATTACAACATTTTCTGATTTCTTCATATTCGGCCTCCGTTGGTATATTATCCTCAGCTAAACAATGCCTGTTTAATTGAGAGAGCATGTTTTTTAAATATAAATTTATCATAATGTTAATAGCATTGTATCATCTACTATATACAATTGTGTTTAAATCCCCTAAAGTACGTTTTTTAGTTATTCCACGGAAATCATTTGATTGAAACGCTATGAATCGAGATTTGTCTCCGTGGAATCGCAATTGTTCCGTTTCGTGTGTTGGTAAAAAAAAAGTTATATAATGAACTTTGTACCTACACCAGCATACCACGTGCTCTATCATATATTATCACATCTATTGCCAAAATAAACATGTTCGTTACACACGTTTCAATTGTAAACAAGTGCCAGAAATCGATTCTTCCGAATCCCGTAATTTCGATCCCGTAAATTGCAATGAAGGGCCTTAAGGCGGTGGCATAGGCTCAAATGATCCTGAACGTTTAGCGTCTTGATGCAATGAATAGTTAACGTCTGAACTCTATTTGGTTTCATGTGGGTTTGCGCCGTCATGCAATGATGGCTGTTGTATTAGTTTCCGCAGTTGCTCTACGAGGGATGATATGCAACACGTGTGGAGGGAATTGGGGAATTTGTAATCTGACCTGCTCTACACTTCGTAACCCACTTTCGGAGTTTGTGGTTCGGAGTCTCATTTGAGTCGTTGATGGAAGTATTGCTGCTTCCTGCTGCTGCTGCTACTGCTGCTGCTACTGCATTGATATCGTTGTGATTGCAATCTGTCCTTCCGCTCGTTTCATTTTGATGAAGAACTAAAGCTTGTTACGTCACGCATGTTGGAGGCTCAATTAACGAACACTTGTTCTATTTTAAGAAAACTGCGTCGAATGTTTGAATAATTTAAATAATTCGTAACAATAAGTATCGTACGTTCTTCGCCTCCACTTCATTTAAATGTAAAACATTGGGAGAAATTGATCACAAATTTAAGTAAAAATTCTCCTCGAACTTTTTCCAAAGTTTCAATGTAAAAAAATAATAACAACCAAAATACTCATAATATATAATTTTATATATTCAGCCCAATGAATAATTTTGCTTGGAGGATGGGTGAGAAATTTCAAAACTGCTAATACCTTCCTTTTTTCCGTTTTTGTAATGAATAAAGAAATTGAAGAGCGTATTTTTTAATGAAGAGCAGCATTAGTAATGAGTCGCCCTCTGCTTCAGATTATTCTTGTTAGTTTCATCTTCACAACCTTTTTCCTCTTAATACCCTCTTCCCCGTGTTTTTTAAAATAAAATATATCGAACTTCGAGGAACCGGTTACAAGCAAATGAAGGGCTCTTATGTCCTTGCTGTTGACGAGCCCTAAAGCCCCACAAAAAAAAGCAAGTACATCTACAACATAATATAACACTTTTTATTATTATTATTCGCTAAATCAGTTCTTCTGAATAAACAACATTAATACGACTGACACAATTTGCTTTAAATTGCGAATCGCGTTTCTCGTATTTAAAGGAACCCTTTTGTTCGCACGAGAAGAGGCGAGGTCTAGATACAAAACACATAACGCCTCTTCTTATCTATCTTCAGGGCTAACAAATAAAATATATGTACAATCGATAACATGCTTTACCCAAAACCTCTTTTGAATCCCTGACCTATTCTTCTTGATAGTACTCCTATAATACCAAGTGGTCAAAAATTGTATAAACGTATTTTTACTTTTAATTACCGAAATATTTTTGAGCTTAGTTTAGTAAAAATCCCCACATTACACATTTATTCCTGTTACAATTACTTTACGGAGAAGTCGAGACAATAAATGTTCAAAATCGTTCTATGAAAATGACATATATTTGTTCTTATCTTTGAAATTATTTCTTTCCGTAAAAATGTTTCGATGACTTTTTAAGGCGGATGGCTTCGATCCAATTTCAGTGCGAAATCTGTCAATTACGGTCAGTTCGCTTGGTGCGTTCCTCCTCATTTCGTACCGCTGCATGAGCGCTCCGTGAAGGTCGGAGGGCAGCCGCACAGAAGCGTCCAGAACAGGGTCGTTCAGGGCCTTTTGACTCGCACTGAATATTTCAGCGTTCAATTTTAGTGTGAAGACTCTATTCTCCCCTTTTGTTAAAATGCACCTCACTTCACTTCTCATTTCCCTCTTATCACTTCACTGCCATAAACATTAACATTCACATTCCTGACTCTATGAGTACATGCAGAGCTCGAAATCTCTTCCATAATCCATGCAGACATTCAATTTCAGTCTCTGTAGTTGTTCTGTTGAGAAAAGAACTTTTTTCCACCGTCAGTTTTTGGGTTCCTAGTTCTTCTTGGGGAATAGTTTTTTGTTTTGTTTTTTTTTCCCTTCAAAATTCCGATTCTCGGTGCGTCGTAACCCCGTCGTCCGTCGTCGATGCGGTGGTCTGAAGGAACCGAGTGACCGAGTGCCGGCGGTCGGCGTGAAAGAGGAACTCGGAGCAGCGTGACTTTCCTTCCTTCTCTTGCACCTTCTCTTGCGGGTGGCTGCCAGGCGGTTATAAATAGGCGCTTCGCTCGGCGCACAGGCCGATGACGAAGACGTTTGGAACTGGAAGTGTAACGGATATATACTTTACCTGACGACTACGAAAATNCCCCTCCTTCCAGAACTTGCCTGACTCTATGAGTACATGCAGAGCTTGAAATCTCTTCCATAATCCATGCAGACATTCAATTTCAGTCTCTGTAGTTGTTCTGTTGAGAAAAGAGCTTTTTTCCAACGTCAGTTTTTGGGTTCCTAGTTCTTCTTGGGGAATAGTTTTTTGTTTTGTTTTTTTTTCCCTTCAAAATTCCGATTCTCGGTGCGTCGTAACCCCGTCGTCCGTCGTCGATGCGGTGGTCTGAAGGAACCGAGTGACCGAGTGCCGGCGGTCGGCGTGAAAGAGGAACTCGGAGCAGCGTGACTTTCCTTCCTTCTCTTGCACCTTCTCTTGCGGGTGGCTGCCAGGCGGTTATAAATAGGCGCTTCGCTCGGCGCACAGGCCGATGACGAAGACGTTTGGAACTGGAAGTGTAACGGATATATACTTTACCTGACGACTACGAAAATAAGAAGTTATGACAATTATTAATTATTCTGCAGGACACGTTGCGCTTTAAGTCGTTCCTCTACCCCTGAGTCCTGGGTCGGATTCAGGCCTTCGTTTGAATTTTCAAAGGTGTAATGAAGTGGTATATTGGTATATTGAAGTTAGTTATTTGACTTTCGGTAATAACCAGGCAACTCCACTTTTCGAAAAAAGAAACGTCAGATAATATGTCAAAAATGTTTGTTTGATTGCTAAATTTCATTCGCATTCAGTAATAAGCTTTTTTCTCGAATGAAGTATAGAAAATTTACGTACAAATTCTTAAAAAAAAACCCAGCAATAACCAGTTAAGAATACGTTTAATAAAAATAAACAAGTAAATCAAATACAAATACAATGTAAAGTGAATTCTACCCTTCGTACTAATAAATTAAGTTTAATTTGTTATTGCGTGCCACTAAGAACAATAAATAAAGACGTTCTCTTCCAGTAAGAAACAGTGACTTTTAAACAGAACTCAATAGGTACTTCTCAGTATTGGAGAGAAAAAAATCAAGGACTAAATGCAACTCAGGAACTGAAATTCTAATTTTGTTCTAACACAAAAAAAATAAAAATAAAGCAACTAAGAACTGAAGTGTTAAAACTCTGCGGGTCACAAGATAATTCTAGTTTCAAAAATAATAATCTCAAAGTTATGGAGGAATTGAAACTCGAGTAATAACACGCGTCGCATTCGCAATGGCGTTTGTTTCGCATTCCCAACGATCGCGACAATCAGTCTCCGTCGTACGGATTGTTTCAAAACCCCGAACGGAGTAGTCCGCCCGGACGCCCTTGAAACTAGGACGGATGACGACCCTAATCCCAAGCAGTTGCTATAACAGTGTGTCCTGCCAAGTCTAGAAGTGCGTCAACTGGAACAACTGTTTCGTTCAAACTGAACAGCAACAAAACAGTTTCCGCTCGAAACTCAAACTAGTTCCACTTGGAAAGGTCTCTCGCTGTTGCTTCGTTGCAAAGCCACTAACAACAATGTAGTTATGCACATATTTCTTCCGTGTTCTCTACACGTTGAGAAGACATGTGACAACTTTCGGTGTCGGGTGAAAATGGCGACGAGTCGGAACCTTAACACATAGGTACATGTAGAGCTGGTAATTAATCGTGTAATTAACTGAATAGTGTGGCACCTGGTTCACTTTTATCTCCTGTCTGGGGATGTGTCTCAGGTCATCCGGGGTCTAGGTCTGGGTGGAAATGGTTTTTCAGTTGTACATAAGGCGAACGGGTGGCGTAGTGGTTAGCACCCCTGCGATCAAAGCAGGAGGCCCGGGTTCGATTCCCGGTTCGTCGCCATTTTCACCTGAAACCGAAAATTATCACATAGTTTTTAACCTGCGCTATGAAGTATTATCATAGCACATTATATAAAAGTTTAATGCCAAGATTAATACAAAACAAAGTCTTGGGATCTTGAAACGACGTAACTGGAGAAAAAAAAAGTACTCTTACCACTTGCTACCGAAAGCCATTCAGTTGAAGCCTTCTATTTAAGATACAGACCTTACTCTAATGTTGTATCTCAATAAACATTGTAAAGACGCCAAAGTGGGCTCTAATGACCTCGATGTTGACGAGCCCTAAAGCCCTACACACAAAAAATAAAAAATAAAAAAAATAAAGAGGCCAATTAAGACCGTGTTATATTATTTAATAATTTCAGTTGAACTGTAAAAAATATGTATAAAATATTCTCTCTTCTGTTCACGACTGAAGAGTCAGTGTATATTGGAATATCTTCCGCGAAGCTTCAGAAACGATCCGAGCTTTTTCTCTGCAGTTGTGATTTCGAGGAGATCCCATCAACAGTTGTAAATCAAAGATATGAGAGTCGGAGGCAATGAATAAGGCTCGCACGAGCGACTTAACGACTATTTCGAAGAATAGGGACAATGAAAAAGGATGCAGTAGAAACGAGAGACGTGTTTCAAAGAGCGAAATGAAGCAGTGAAACGGATCTCGAATGGCTTCAGTGAATATATCGAACGAAAGATGTTTTGATGGATTCCTTCCTCTAGCGGCACGATGTGGAAGTTAGCGACTTTAAATATTTACGTATTTTTTCATAAACAATGAAAATTAGTTAATGTAAATGACGTTACAGATTAATGGTTTACGCTATTTATATTACCGTTACGTTTCAATGTATAAAATAAACCGAAGCAGATTTGAGCGTGGGAATACGCTCCGAGTCGTGTTCCTTCACTTCGAAAAATTGAACTGCAGAAGAAACCATGCACTGATTTTATTAGTTTATTGGTAAATTACTTTATTGATCTCAACGTGATCTTACGCAGTTTGTTACAATGTCTCTTGACAACAAATTATTACTTTTATATTCATTGTTGTTGTTGTTGTTGTTGTTTTCGTTTTCGTCAGTCTTACTGTGGCTCGTTGTCGGTACAGAGCCAACGTTTTTTCTTCGCCATCGTCCGGAAGAGTAATAATATTTGTACCTCGCGTTATGTTGGCAGACCATTCGGATTTCTTCAAACTTAAATCCATCGCCAACCTCGGACAGCTCGGATTCAATTCACTCGAATGATGATCTCTTGTGGCAGTCAGTGTTCAGTTCCCTCTGCGTCGAAGGCATCTTAGTTTGTTGTGTTATTAAATCGTATTTCTTTACTGCAAATAGTAGCTTTTGTTACTTCCATTGTTTGGCAGAGGAATATATTGCGTAATTTTCAGCAAAGTTACATCTCTCGGCGAATGACTTCACGGATCATCACTTCTCTCGCTGACAATATCCTTTGTAAAACTATTGATTGTATTAAATCAGGTAGCAACGAATCTGAGTTATAATGAAATGTCTATGAACTATTTCAGTCCCACTGAAATGAGCTGCTCGGTTTCATGTCGCGTTCCTTGTTGAACAACAGTTGAAAGCAACGACCTCTCCGCCGTCTCTTCCTCTTCTGCAGATTCTAATATCGGTTGACGGGTTGGGTGCTGAAGGATTTCGCAAATATTTAGCAGAAGTGAATTCCCTCAGTGATGGATTTTTCAACCTAAATTCTTCGAACTCGTTTCTAGAAAAAAATATTTTGTTCGTGTGAGTTTAATATGTTTTTTTTCCACAAGTTTCGTTGCAATATGTTGTGTCTTATTGTATGTTGTGTAAGAAGAGCCTTTGTACTTTGTGAATGAGGACGTACAATGTAACAAACTGTAGAAAATTAAATAATTTGTGATACGTCGAATATAAAAAGCTTTATTCGTGGAGGTAAAGGAAGCTCTTCTCACAATCAAACTCTCTTCCGCGCCGTATCTATCACGTGACAGCTATAAACTATCACGTGACATTTCGTAATTGAGGAATGTGAAAGGGACATTTTGAATTCTTTTTCGTCGGAGAGGAGAAGGGGGAGAAGAGAATAAAAACAGTCGAGACTCTTTTGGAAATGAAGTTCACAGAAAAACCAACGCATTGAAAACGCTGCTGTAGCTCTAGATAAAATCCGTATCCATACTATAATATATAAATGCGTAACGCGAAAGCCAATGTGTCTGTCTCTTTGTTACTTAACCGCGATTAAACCACAGAGTCGATTGTGGTGAAATTTGAGAAGGATGTAGTTAAGATGTTCAGGATGAACATGGACTGACTTTTATTTTCTTAATGTGTGAAAAGAAAGATACGAAATGATGTTGAAGATAAATGTCGATGAAATCTGGGAGGAAAATCAGCCATATTCCCTTGCGCTTACCTAAACGGTTAGAGAGAGAGGTGACAACAACTATACGGATATATGGCAAAATATTGTTGTACAAGAAAGTCCCCGACGGGCATATGTCTATACACAAAGGTTTTACCTACATAATTGAAAAAAAAAACAAAAAACGTTACTGACAATGGGAGTGTTAAAATACGTAAATTTAAGAGCATAATTTAGGAAGGAAAAATAAAGTCATCAACAAGTTTAAAAATTTGTTTGTTTGGTGCATTTAACAAATACTAAAAATAAAAAGGTTCAAATCGAAAAATTTAGACGCGTGGTATAGATTTAAAAAGCGTTTTATTGAAATGGTGCAGCCGCAATGGCGCCGCTGTTTCTTGCCTGGGAAGCGAAAATTCGACCTGCGAGTCTTTGCGTTCGTTGGTCTAAAAAGTAAAAAAATCCCAGTGCAACGCCGGGTACATCAGCTGCCTTTTGATTTTGAATAAATAAATAAAATGTTGATAATGAAGCCGATTGAGATACGTTTGCGAATGTGTTTGTATCTGTGTTGGTGACGGTGTAGTTGGCCCACGGGGACGTGCGTTTGAACGCGCTAAGCGCTAAGCGCTACCTGCTGTTGCAATCAGCCTCGGGGTGGGATTTAAACCATTCACTGGAAGAGAACCTACTATATACGGATTCTTATAATTTCTCTCTGACTTTTACACAGAAAGGGGATTTTCTTTATGAATTTTCTTGGGGGTCATGTTTATATTTCTTTAGAAATGTTTTTTTGTTGTTGTTGCACAAAATGAATAAATGTGAAATATTGTTGCTTGAATTGTGATTCAATACACTTGCATGATTTTTTGTTGTTGTATTATTTACGTAAAATATTTGAATCCTTAAATAGTTTAGTAGAAATCCGCAGTTCAAGTATTATGTTATTTCGTTGTTACATTTATTGAAATGACTTGTGGAGAAAATCCGAGGTGATGATAATAGTCTTCCAGAGCGCAATTAGCTGACTCAGGTTTTATTCTTAGTTTACGATAATCTCTCAACTGTTCGGATGATGGATCTGAACATAATTCCAATGGTATTTGTTAGAACAGATTATCGGATGGGGAAATGTTTTTCTGACAATTTAAAATAATTTTCCTACGCATATTTTTCTGACGTACATTGCGTATTCTATGTTTGTCTCTCAGGTTCCGCCCTTCGTGCCTTCTTCGTTCTGTCGCTTGAAATCATTAACATGGGACCAACCGCATGGAAACAAACTTTTATTTGTGAACGTTGGGTTCCCTGGCCGGAGTCAGCATGAACTTGTTTCACCGGGACAAACCGCCGAATCGCGTCTCAGTAGACGGAACTACCAACGTTTCCGTCATGTTGTCGTGGCCTTGTGCCCAGTGGCAACGTCACTGTCGCTCAGGGTCTTGATACTCCAGTTTGAGGATTAATAAAACATAAACCCGTTATTCCACACAAAAATGAGTTACGGAAATATTTTCGGTTTTTTATTCTGCAAGTATCGATGCTAATTATTATTTTTTACTATTTCAATTGTATTGCACACACGAAGAGGAAAGTGCGGTTTTTCTCTCCATTTGAAAATTCGTTGCTCAGAAACCACTCGTCCGATCACAACCAAATTTTAATACAACCGAAAGACACTTATTGCTTAAAAAGGCGAACCGAGCTTTCAACTGATCTCATGTCAAATAAAAAAGTTATTATCGAATTAGCGCAACAACAGTTTCTCGGTTGTGAGTGGTCGTGAAAGAACGAAATTGGTATCGTTGTGAAGAAGTTAATGACCAGAGAGTAATTCCATTTTTTTTCAGTCGCGAGAGTTTCCCGCCGCCCTCGCTACTTGGGCACAGACAAAAACATAAATCAATAAAAAATATTTGATGGAACGTAGGTAAAATATTATTTAAAACTTAGCCCCTCATTATCATCGTCTTCGTAACAAGAAAGAGCTACCATATCTTCTATTCGCGATGCAACACAATGCGACACGAAGGGCACATTTTCCTTTTTGTCCGATTGTCGTTCTTCATGTGACTCTCATGACTCTTCGTAATCGAAGCAGACGTAAGTAAGCGACAATGTTCGATATGGAAGCTGAACGTCCTGTCGTCGTGTCTTTCCTTTACGTCAGATCTCTTTCCTCTTCAGATTCTACGTAAACTAAAATTTAAATTAGTTTTCAGTTTATCCTCATTATCCTCATATTTGAAGGTGTTTCAGAAATAGTTTGGGAAAACATTATCCAATTACAGTTACAATGCCTTTTGTGAAGACCTTTTTATTTCATCTAAATTTTTTTATTTTTTGCTTCTGATTTTGTGTAAAATAATTATTTAATCAATGTAATGATCCATAATTCTACTAATCTTGATTTTTTTTCTTGGTTTACTTCGAGTATTTTTTAAGTTCATATCTTAATTGTTTTCTGATGAAAATTTCACCTGTTGGTATAAATTGGATTTTGCAGTTTTTGTAATACTCCCCTTTTCTATGATTCCCATACGTCTACGTGGATAACGGAAATAATCATGGGTCAATTCGTATTTTAAATTGTTCTTCCTCTGATTATTGAACTCATCGGAACAGTCAATAAAACACGCCAACAATTTTTATGAACGAATTTTTCACAATTCTAAGTTAGATGTGTTATTCTCAATGAAAACATAGGTTAAGTAATAGCCGAATATTTGCCTCACATCACCATAACACTTAAATCCAGTTCTCAATATCTTTCTTGAAACTCGTAAAGAGATTAAGTCTCGCGTAAAGAAAATATGTTAAGGAGACGCTTCGTGTTTGTCTCTGCGCCGTAATATTAGGACTCTGAAATAAAGATGGTCGAAGGTTTGTTCAACGACGACGCGTCAACGCATTCGATGTGCCAGCCCAAGCTCTCTCTCCTCCCGTGCGTCATCCACGTCGTCAGCTGGAGACTCTTAGTAGGTCAGGTCAGTGCCCGAGCGAGGAAGGCTTTGGAAGACTTCCTGGATGAGAGAGGGCTTTGACGAGACGCAGATTTCGGGTCCAGGGCGGAAGATCATTCTCCGAGCATTATTTAAGTCGACAGGAACATCAAACGCACAATACCAAATATTCATTGGCGCTCATTAGAAATAGAAACATTTTCATTGTTTTCTATCTTCAATACTTCAACATCGTGTCATTCGTGGCAGCAAATAACTAGAATGTTATGCGTAACAATCAAATTATTCTTGTCGAAAATTCGATACTGACCACACCCCTATCATTTTTCGTAAATAACTAAAAAATGTGTGTAGCAGCTGGTTGCTGCTATAGATTTTTTTAGACTTTTCTGTTTGTTCAGATGTTTCTAAAATTTGTTTTTTATCTCATGTTTTTTTGTCAAGAGACTGAATGGAAATTTAAAAATAACTTTATTAATGAGGGAATAGTTTGGCTCTTCTGTCGAAAAACATATTGTTTTGAAAATTGAATATGTAAAATAAATGAATGTTTACAAGTTGTTGGTTAAGAACAACATTATGCTATTGGAAATATATACAATTTGTTCATCATAAAACAGAGTGAGAAAATTTGTGTATTGTTGCTCTACGGTCAATTGCATTGTGCATTTGATATTTATCAATTATCTGAACACGTAAAAAAGTTTTATTTATTTCGAAATTAGTGTAAAAGAAATATTTTATAAAATCAATAATATCATAAGTTGAAGATCAACAAAATATTGTTACGGGTGTTGGTTGGTTCCGCTAGTTTAATATTTAATTTGATTATAACGTTCAAATCTGTCTTCCTTTCACTAAAACATACAAAATTTTTTTTTTGATAGTTTATCATAACAACATAGTTATTACTAGGGCTCCAATGACCCTACGGTTGACGAGCCCTAAAACCCCACAAAAAAAAAGTTATTACTATTTCTATTCTGTTGCATGGAGATTTTCGTGTGTCATAACAACGATTTTAAAATAGCATTATTTCTTGACGACATTGTTGTGCGTTGCTTTCCCATTGGGAATAATTTCTTTCATTGATGAAATGTAATATGATTGAAATCTAATTGAGCGCAGGGAGAAGAAAAGTGGTCTCATTTACCGCTTTGCACAGTTATCCCTCGCACTTATCACTATTTCGTCCATTTGAACAAAATGTTCCGAAACGAAAGAGGATTGCGTTGAACAAAATGGCGACGAAGAGCCAATTTTGCAAGCCAACTCTAAACGCGTGATTTGCGCGCTGTGTTCCTACAAAGGACTTGTGAACCTGACACGTGAAACCCACCCGCATATCGGATTACACACGTCGATCCAGAAATTATCCCTTTGTACGAGTTAAACAGTTGTTGTCCCTCAACCTGCGTTTGAAATTTACTCCCGAAATGCCGCGGGGCTTTGACTTTGCATCTTCGATTTTGATCTCGATATGAAGCGATGTCAATATTCTGTTTAGTTTATTTAAATAAAAAATTCTCTCTCACAATATCTACTCGATTTAAAAAGTAAATGAGTTATTGACGTGTTAACTTCGTCATATACTGATGAAAAATTAAGGAGGAAAATTTTATTCGAGAATTGTTCGAATCAACTGAGTTAAAAACGAAGAGTAACTTTGAAAGCAGATGTGCCGTCGGATGGCGAATCCGTTTATTTGACAGGGAGGTGAAATACTGTAAAATGTTTCTCTCTAGAAATATAACTTACGCAATGTTAATGAGCAGTAAACATGTTTATTTATGATGACTATGCTACTGTTGAATTTTGAAGTGACTGAGAAATTGGAACGTTTTTTGGCTTGATTCAGGAAAAAGACTCTCCTGCTTTTTTTCTTTTTTACAAGTCAACGAATGAAATTGTGAACCGTGTAGTGAAATGTATTGCGTAATAAAGTGAACCAATTAAATGGCGAAACGGTAAAAGAAATCTAAACACGAAAATCGACTTGAACAATATAGTTAAACAAATATTGGAGTGTGACTACTAAAGATTCCTCTTAATTTGTTCCATCCTCTCTCTCTGAAATTCATTCAGTTAATTAATGTATCTTCATCAAGAACTAAATAGTTTATATGAAATGTGACAACGACCCATCAATATGTATCTAGTTATTCCAATATTCAAAATAATAATACTTCATTTGCAAAGTCGAGAATCGTTTTTAGCTGCCTCAGCTGCAATCCAAATCCGGACCCAGTGCTTTAACCACTAAGGTACAGAGGAATAATCATTTTATGTTTTTTATTTCTTTAAAGTGTTAATTTACGATTTATTTGAGGACTCGAAACCTATTAATTAATCACGACTTAATTCGTGACAAATGAGATATGTGTAGAGACAGAATATTCACGTCCTACGTTTTGGTAAAGAGAAAAATTTTGAAAAATATCAAAGTCATATCTAATAAACAATTCTACTAATGATATGAGCCTCTTACGTCCTTATTGTATTTCTTATGAACAACTCTGAAATCCGATATATAATGATCCATTGATGGGCGATTTTTAAGTCCATTTAATTTCTAATGTTCTGTTTATAACATTACTGAACAGTTTAACTTTATGAGTGATATAAATAATTGAAACGACAGATACCCATCATCATGCGTAAGAAAGTATTTATCTTGTTTATTGAAATGAGTGAAAAAAATTAAAAATAGTTTTAAATGGTAATACAAGTATTATTGGGTGTAATAATTAGATGCATAGCTAATCATAGTTGTTGAGACAAGCTTTACTATGAGGGAGGAATCGTCACTATGAGGCGGTGCTTATGAGGCGATCACCAAACACCTCTTCAAGTCAGCTCCCGAAAAAAAAACATCGTTTTCATGATATAAAAAATGTGATTCCGTTCAGCCGAACATTCCTTCCATTCGGGTAGATTCACCTGATGTCGTCAACACAAAACGCTCTTCAACTAGAAACATTTTTTTTCTCTCTTTTTCTCTTCCGGTCCGCGAGTTCCGGTCATCAACTTCTTTACATCAACTTCATCATCAAACGTCTAGAGACTCAGCTTCGTATTATAAGTCTATTCTGTTGATCAGAATCAATATTCGGCGTGACGTGTTGTCCTACGTTGAAAGAAAATAGAAAATTCGGTTCGGAACTACACGTCATACATCGCAATATGAAAACATTTTATTATAATACTAAATACTTTAAAAAAATAAAGAAATATACTATTTAATTTTTCAGCTAGAAATAATGTAAATTTATTGATGAGACTCAAAGTGTCACGTTACAAGTAAATATATGTAAATATATGACCCTTTATTAGTTTTATTCACCGGGCAACATTTTGACAAACCCCATTCGCCGTGTCGCCTGGATCGATCCATCGAGACTAGGAGGAGTCGGACAGCGTCGCTTCAGTCGATGCGAACAATGATGAAGAGCAGAGAGGTCGCTTCAGTCGATGCCAATGGGTTCGACTCCCGATTCGAGTGCACTGGTTGAGGTTGTTGTTTTTTTTTTTTTTTCCATTACACTTCAAAGCTCCCGACCTCTCTCCACAAAAAGTCAAAATAGAAACTTCGTAGGTTGCGGAAAGGAATAATTGAAGGTGGTACGAACCACCCACGATTTCAAATATCCTCCGGAAGTGGTTTTGTTCTCGTCGAAGCGCTGATCCTCTGCGAGTCGGAGGGACGGACGCACGGACGCTGTGCGTTGCAGACGACAAGAGGAGGAAGAAGCTTTTTACATTTCGCTTCGCGAGCTCTACGCTCTTCTGCGCGGCGTGCGTTTTATGCGTTTCCTATAACGCAAATCGTGAGACAAGAAGAAGAATACACAAATGAGGAATATTCTACATGATCGGGGGATGGAGATTATAGATGTGCGTCCACCTCCTTGTAGTGGGAATGGACCAGTGGCAAATAGGATAAGAAGACAAAACTGTCTCGTAGTCATCTCATTGTCGCTAAGGACAAACGAATCGAAAAAGACATCAAATGTTATCCGAATATTAACGATCTTACGAGTGAGTCTTTGAGCAGATGAGATGAGATAACCGTGTGTCACGTTTCGATTTGTATTGAATGCTATCGAGATCCAATATGAAGGCACCAGGGCCTCTTGTATGCACCAGACACCTGGCTAGTAAATAATTACATTTGAACCTGGCTAGTATGGAAACATTTATAAATTGTTGCTCAGAGAAAATAAGGAAGATCTGGGGAGATATCCATCGCCCAACAAATACTTAAGAGTAAATGGCGATGGATTGGACAAATTCTTAGAAAATTATTTGGAATGAAGTGAAAACAGACTCCGGTGGAAAACCTTTACTGATGCCCCATGTTCGAACGCGGAATCAAAGGTTAAAGACTATCTAGATTTACGATGATAGTGAAAAGTAACATAAGAAATGTGGAGCTCATGATCTATATACTATTCGAATCATATCGATACGAGTGTCATTTACAATTTATATTTGGCACTTAATTAGACAATTAAAGGACCGCATCATTCGGAAATCGTTCTATTTAATTCCCTGCCCAAGAAAATAAAATACATTACGAAATCGAATATCTTCAAATCCGCGGTTAAAAACTACCTCCTGCACCAGTGCTTCTACACTGTAGGAGAATTTATTGATTTTAATAAAAGTTAAATCCGTCTTGTACTTTATCACGCCATTGCTGTAGCACTTTTTAAATAACTTATAACAATTTCAAAAACTATTTTCTTGCATGATTGTGTTGCCTTATGGCTCATATTAATTTAGTTTTATGTGTACTCAACTTTGGCACGGTTGTGTACATAAATTCTGTAGCCCCATCCTGGCCCGGGTTTTTCTCCGTTTTTCCTTCGGGTAGAGGCGGATTTATCATACAGGTTCTCTAGACTTTGTCTAGGGGCGTGTTTATTGTAACAATAAATTGTGAATTTAGTGTTTTTTTTCAACTCTTATGATTTTTAAACACTATACTGAGAATAATTTATAGTTCGATAATAACTTGTACATGTAAATTTACAAACATATTTGCATTATATATGTATTATAACTCGCAGCTAACTTTTTATCTTCTCTAGGAACTTTTGCTGAAATTTTTGAATCCGCCTCTTCCTTAGGGCTCTTGATCGGAATTGATGGAATACGTCCTTTGCTTGCTTCCGGAGAGTAAATTAGTTTATTGTCCTCCACGTGGTCATACACAGTATGTACTGCTTTTTGACAATACATTTATTATTATTATCATTATAAATTTATTAATTAACAAAAATATTTAAAAAATAACCGAAGATAAAATTTGATGCGAAGGAGTGTGAGTATACGGGGATCACTGTAAGATTACATTAGCAAGTTTGACAATACCATCCATCAACCGATTTGTACTCGAGAACCTTGATGGTGATTATCCGGATAATGAGGTTAAGAAGCAACACTATGTCCTCCATATGAAAACGAAGGACTATAAATATTTACTCAAAATATCACACGGTCACGAGAAGAGTATGCCAACAAATTACGTCATTCATCCTACCTCCCTAATAAAATCTCTTTGTTTATGTCGAGTAGGAATTATAAATATGTAGAAGAAACAAATAGGTGAAGATATTGTGAAGAGGCAGTTGGCTCGGAGCGCCTTAGGTTACTTATTCAGTGAAACCTCGGTTATTCGAATATTTCATTTGCAATTTGCTGGTAAATCTAACTTTCTATTTTTCGGGTAATATGAAAAAATATAAATATTTTGCCCATATCTGATTGATCTCCTTGTCTTGGGTGGCAGTCGGTGAAATGAAGGATGAAGGAGAGATTTTTTATGTGATCACTTGTGTTCATTTCACATTTTTCCCAGGCGCGGGGAAGGGGATAATGTACGTTGTGGGCTGGACCGTTAGTAAATAATCCAATTACCCAATTTTAATAATTACTTATAAAGAAAAACGACCTGAGTTTTTTTTACGGACAATTCAATTCTGATCGAAATTGATACAATTAAATACACAGGTCACAATTTGGATTGTAAAGAGAATGAGCTGGCGCGTGCTCGTTCAATGCTGACGGGTTTTTATAGGTTTTGCACTAAATGGTGACATGCGTATTTTGTTTTATGAATTTGAGTCGAAATTAAATTGTCTGCTAAAAATCTCTGGTCGTTTTTACTTATAAGTTATATTCAGAAGATTATTATGCCACGATTGCTTTGATTATCGTAAAATGTCCGTTCGACCTCGAAGCATAAGTCAATGTTCTTGGAATTCGTGGGATGTGAAGGAGTAGAGTTCTCTATGAAGGGGTTTTTGTGCGCAGTTGCGGATCTGTTGGGGGCCATAACCTAACCTCCTCCCCCCCCCCNGATAAATGACATACTTTGTAAAAGCGTTACCAGATTAATATTTGTTATTAGTTATAATTCTTATTACTTATAATTGTTATTGTTATTAATAATCTCAGATTGTTATTCGTTAATGATTTATTTAATGCATTTTATTTAAAAGTAATATTTATAAAGTTTGTGTTGTAAAAGGATAATTCTTAAACAAAAATGCTCCCCGGTCAACCGACTGCCTCTTCATCACGACGTAGATCCGCCACTGTTTGTATGTGTGTGTGTGAGAGAGAGACAGAGAGAGACTGTTCCTGTCGGTTTGCAGTGAAAGGAGAGACGATGATTCAGTGAACAGAAGAGGTTCATTGGCGTCCACTAAATATTCATTTCGCGTAATCTGAGAAGCACTTTGTGGGACCGGGAGGCGACTGGGGGTCAACTCCCCTCACCCCCTCTCACAAATTCACTCTCCCTCCTCTGTTTACAGACTGCGCCTCACAAAGGGAAAGAAAGGAATATGTTTATGTAGGGATCTAAGATACGGTAAAAATTCGTGTAGCGCAGCGCAGTGACAAAAAAAAAGTCACAAACTTATTTCCAAATAAATTAATTTCCGTCGAGAGTTCAGCATCAGCGAGAAAACGCGCTCAAACGCACATTAATATGAACATTAAATAATAATAATAATAAATTTATTGTCAAAAAACAGTTCAAACTGCGTATAACCACGTGGACGACAATAAACTAATTTACCCTCCGGAAGCAAGCAAGGGACAATCATCCCATCAATTCCGATCAAGGGCCCTAAGGCAGAGGCGGATTCAAAAATTTCAGCAAAAATTCCTAGATAAGATAAAAAGTTAGCTGCGAGTTATAATACATATATAATGTCAATATGTTTGTAATTTAACGCAAATATGTTTGTAAATTTACATGTACAAGTTATTATCGAACTATAGATTATTCTGAGTATAGTGTTTAAAAATCAAAAGAGTTGAAAAAACACTAAATTCACGATGTATTGTTACAATAAACACGCCCCTAGAGAAAGCCTAGAGAACCTGTATAAGAAATCCGACTCTACCCGAAGGAAAAACGAAGAAAAACCCGGGCCAGGATTTATTATTTGGCCAGGATGGCCAAATAATAATCAAACGTTCACAAATTCGAGTATAAAATGTTTGTTTCGATTCTTGTTCTGCATAATTAGTTAGTTCTTAGTGTTTTTCTCCATAAACATTTTTGGATCTTTTATTTTGCTCAGCCAGTTGTGGGCAGCGTTGATCACTGAAGTCATCTGAATAGCAATTAAGTTTATCGCTCAATTGTGTTCGATGGCTTTCGCCTTCGTCCTCTCGTGTACTTCATTCTGGGGACAACGGGAGAAGTGCGACTACTACAAGTGACGGATGGGAGAGAGGAGAGAATGAATGATGTTCATTGGAATGCCAGACGAAGGAGAGGAAGGCGAAGATCAGATAATACTAATAATAGTAATAATGTCTTTATTTAAAGCATACGCTTTTTCTTATGCTTAAGAAGCACTTTCGTTACTCGTTAAAATACGAAGCATGGAAACAATAAAGAATACAAATAATAATAATATGAGTAAAATGCTCATTTTGAATTTTTTGAAGAGATAGAGAGAAATTAATTAAAAAACAGAAAAGAGCATATCGTTATGGAGCATAAAAAGCTACACTTTTTAAACAACGTCAATTAAAGCAGGAAAATGGAACATAGAACAAATCATTCATCCACGTTCTCTCATGAGGTTATATTGGGTATCTTCGAGTATTCCGAAGGGTGTAATGAATTTTCTGATGTTTTTTTTGCCACACATAAATCGAGTTTGGAATTGTGAACAGTTGAATTATTTAAAGCAATTACTCCTCAGAAAATGGAAGGGAAGATTGAAATGAGATCGAAAACGGAAAAAGGAAAGATTTGCGAAGATGACACGCGGAGAATTCGCGTGTAACGTAAAGAGAGCGAAAGGAAAAGACGCGCGACCACGTGACACGCCGTCGGATTTTGTTTATTCAGATCCCAAATCCCGGTCGGTTTCATCATTTTTCTGATTCATCACACAGTTTTCTGTTGTTCCTTATATAAACGATCTTACCGTGACACCGCGACCGTCCGTCGTATAAAAGCCATATGGGGTAAGAGTGTTCGCGTGTGCAAACTGTACAAAGTGACCTTTCACTTCATTAAGTGATTTGTGTTATTTCAAGTAAATAAACGAAAATAGCGAAAAATAATAACGAACAAGAGCGAGACCGTCGCTGCAAAAAGGATGTTACAAAACTGACGAGACTTTTTTTTTTTGAAAGAGAAATCGGTTCACAAGGATGCGGTGCAATTTTTGGTACTAAGCGCGACTACAAACGTGGCAATATTTTTCTTTAATCTTTTCCTTTTAGGGAGCAAGAAAATACTGACTTGAGGAAAAGGTAGTGTCATTAACTTAAATTTTAATATAATTTCATCCCCCTTCACTTAAATATTAATTGTATTTTATCATGTCCCTGTACGAAGAACGAAATAATGAGCTGGGGCAAGTCACATCTTCTCAAGTGTTAAGGTCCTCGTCTCCCCCTTTACGAAGGGAATAAGTCCCTTTGCCGAAGTACTTTGTCTCTCTAAATACTTGGCCCTTTGTAGACTTCTTCTCTTCTTTGAGGTTGTGTAAGGAGACGGAAGGCTGATGTTTAGAGTATTTGTAAGTCTTTTGTGTGAAGCTTAATAATTAGTCTTATGATGGTGTTAAAAGTCCTACTAGAGACAAAAATTAAGTCGTAAACAGGAATGAAATTACGCCTCCACAATGTGAAATCAACATGTCGGTGCCCACATAATTAAAATTCTTAGAGAGAAAAGTTTTCAAAAGTGTTATTAGGTATTTTACGAGTCTTATAAATGATGAAAGCTTCCCAGTATATATACCAAAATCTTAACAACAAGTTGAAATAAATATATTAATGAATTATACAAATAAATTATGTGAATACATGGGATGATTATATAGTGACCGCGTTAATAATAAAAATGCTACAAAACTTTTTACACATTATTTTTTCCTCGCTCATAATCATATTGCATTAATATTTTACATTTATAAAACGATGGATACAATTGAAAAAGAGAAGGATAGTTAGAATAATAATGAAATTCTTTAAATTCATTGCTTTTTATTCATTGTTTCTATTATCGCATTGCTTTTGTATTTCTTCCGCGAATCTGAATCTGGAGACGATACGCGACAACTTTGGACCACGGGTGGTGTAGTGGTAAACACCCCTGCGATCAAAGCGGGGTTCTCGGGTTCGATTCCCGGTTCACAGCAATTTTCACTTATTGTTCTGTTGATTTGTCATGAGGGAGATGGATAATCTGCTGAAACGAACCCGCAAAAATATGTTTAAAAATGAGGACACCACTATGTTTAAACGTATTATAATTGTTTACTCCTCCACCATTTATGTTGTTGTTTTTTTAAAAGCAGGAAATGGAAAAATAGTATCTTTAATAGCATCCTCGTCCTGCGTATAGCGTTGAGATACTTAATGAAGTTTTGCTAATGCGTCAACGAGCAATTTGATTCCCTGCTCAACTCAGCCTGTTCTAGAATGAGTAAGTCTGTCCCTTGGAACGAGGTACTGCTCTTATCTCATCCTCTTCGTCCCAATTCTGAAGCAATATTGTGTCTTTAATGTACCAACTAATTTCTTTGTCTGTTTGATTACTTTCAGTGAAGTGGAAATGGGGACCAGCCGGGAATCGACCCCGGGACCTGCTTTTATCGCAGGGAGGTTGACCACTACACCACCCGTTCGCCTTCCACAGTTGTACACCATTTCCACCCAGACCTAAACTCCCGAAGACCTGAGACACATCTCCGTGCAAGTGGTGGTAGTGGTTAACACCCATGCGATCAATGCAGGGGTCCCGGGTTCGATTCCCGGCTCGTCGCCATTTCCACCCAATTGAAAGTTATGTCATTCACGGAAGAAATATAATTGCATAGTTTGTTTGTCTGTTTGTTTCAGACGAGTGACGTGTAGGTGTCTACGTCATCGTCGTCATGCCGGCGCGAAAGGGGCTTCTCGCCCCTCAGAACACTTTCCTCGACACCATCGCCACTCGCTTCGACGGAACACGTAAGTCGTCTTTTTTCTCTTCTTCTTCTTCTTCTTCTTTTCTTCTTCTTCTTCTTTTCCTTCTTCTTCTTCTTTTCCTTCATTTCTTATTTTAGTCCACTGTCTGTGTGTGTTTTGTGACATAGGGTCAAAGACTTTGTACGAAATGAGTTCATGGATCCTACGTGTGTATACGAGACATAATACTTGGTTTGCGAAATTACTCAGATCCTGAGGTGCTGCTACTGGAGTGGTTAAAATAGAATCCGATAACACATTTTTAACACATATTTGGCATCCGACGCGCAAATCGAGGTGGATGGTGCAGCGAGTAGCACATCTGCCGCCAAAACAGGATGTCCCGGGTTCGTTCCCCGGTCCGTCGCAATTTTTACCTGGCCTTTGACGATGCGATAACACATTTGTAAATTTGCTAGCATTTAAATGAATACCTACTAACAAATATACCGTTTATTTCCTTAATATATCTTCTTACTTATATCATATGCGTTTCTGAGTGTTTTTCACATACCTCAGGATCTTGTGGCACATTTATTCCAGAAGACTCGACGAACAAACCGTACAGTCACTGCAGTACTCTTGGCGTTTTTTAACATGAGTGCAAATATGAGCGAAGTTTTCCTTCAGTATTACCCGTTCACGTATACAAGATATCTGTATTTTGCACTAAATCAAAGGGAAATAAAGAAGAAATATGGATTGCAACTCTAAGCGGCTCTCAACAACGATTTCTTGTTGCACATAGTGCTTTTTCGTCTTTGAAGGATGTGTTGTTGTTTCATAAAGAAGCCAGTAATAATTTCGTGGTGAGAACTAAAAGCACAGATAAACAGCATGGCGTTATATTGTATCTAAATGCTTGTATTACATTGTTATTAACGCTACCCATGTTTTTATTGTCGCCAAAAAGGTTTTTCGGCTGCAAAGCAGCCATCTTCAGGAGCATATAAACTGGAAATATGTACATCAAATATATAAACATGGACAACTATACAATGCTTTATAATTTATCGTACTTTAATTACGTTATCATCCTCCCACGATTACCATGAAATCTATGGTCACAGAGAACTTATGAAATATTTTTAAAACATCCCTCAAAACGTAAGAAAATATCTTCGTAATTAATTTTTATGTTAGGAAGACCAAAATTACATTATTGTTTACCAAATTCCACATTCCATATTGATGTTGCGTTCGTAATACATTGGAAGCAAATGAATCACTTGAGTTAAAAGTGTGTCAGATTAATCTTAGAGGTATACGAGTATAGCGGTGTGACGGCTGCGTCTTTAAAAGTTGCTTAAGATATTTATATGCAACGTGAGCTCTTTGTTACGTAAAAGACCCTTTATTTTTTCCCCTCGTAATTTTGAGTATAGTTTTATACCCGTAACTTTTATTGCGGTATTTTTTTACGTCCCTTGAAGAAGACGCGTAAAAAGAAAACACGACGGATGATCTATTTCGCGTTTATCAGGTACGTACAAAAAAAGTAAAACATTCTCGCGTTTATTTATGACAATAATAATGATGCGTTCTATAATTGACCGTTTTCTACATAATACTTTCTCATCACTTCATTTTGGAATAAATTATTTTTTTCGAGGCTTTATTTATCAAAAAGCATCAAAATATTTATTGGATGAAGATCATAAACAAGTGTTTTGAAGTAGAATGAAGAAGAATAAAAGTCACAAAAAGGTAAAATATCTTTTAGGTATTTACACTGAACGAGTCTGTGTATAACAAACGCTGTTTTACATACAACTTGAATACTTTTACTAATTAGCTAAATGTGTCTTTTAGCCAATTTTAAAAGTGAAATGCATTAATGAGTACAAATATTACTTAGTCAAATGCGTTGCTTTATGAAAAATTCCGAGTCCTCGTGTGGGAGAGACGTTCTACACTTTTTTATTTTGATAAAAGACTCTTTCTATTTCTTCTTTTTTTTTAAAGAGAAACATTTTTCACTTCGTTTTTACAGAAAACAAGAAAGAAAGAAGGAAAAAGAGAGAGAGAGACCCCTTTTTCTCGTTGACAGTTTTTATTATATTCTTTTATGATTTGGTCATTCGTCAAAGTTAAAATTTCCCTTAAAACACATTATTTCACCGTCATAATAATTATTAAAATAAAAAGTATTCACAATAGAACTTAGCACAAGATTTGGAATTTAGGGTAACTTTTTCTCAAATCAACCGAAATATTCCACTTATTCTCAAGAGTTGTTTTATTATTATTATTTATATTATAATTATTTATATTATAATTATTTATATTATAATTATTTATATTTTATTTATATTATAATTATTTATATTATTATAATTATTTATATTATTATAATTATTTATATTATTTTTTATATTATTATTATTATTAAAATCGTGTGTTCTCGACCTCTGGTTAATTTATTCTTAATTCCTTGGGATTAGGTCAGAACAAGATTACAATCCCCTGCAAATAATAGTGTTGCCTTGATGTCGATATACATTTTTGAAGAGATTGAAGACCCTTTCAAGAGATTGTTAATATTTAATTGTGAGCCAGTCCAAGAAAGTACACTTTTATGATGATGATGATGATGAAGATTATAGATTTTTGATTTACTTTTATACACTAAAAATATTCGCCTAAAATTCGAAACACAGTTCTATTATTTAAAAAAAAAAACCTAGCTGATTACCCTGCGTTGCACGGAATCTTTATTTTATTATTTTTTATTCCTTAGAGAGAGAGCGAGCGACGAACCCCCGTCGACTGAGAGCGGGAGCCGCGCTTCCGAGGCAACAGAGCGACGACTGCACTGTTTCGTTAAGACGCTTTTCAGATCTCATCTATTCGTCCGAATTTTACGATTTAAAGATGCTTCTAATCTTTGCTAAATTCACAACACAAAAACACTATTCAACTTGATGATGATTGATTTTTTCCTTCTTAAATTATTCTCTTAACTTATTCCCCTATTTTTAATAGCGTTTTTTTCTTCTTCTCCATAATGTAGGTAAACCTTAGTACATAGACATTTGCTGTCGCGGACTTTTTTATAAAACTTTTAGAGGTGAACAATATTTTTTGTGCATAGTTGTTGTCTCCTATCTCTAACAGTTGAGGGGGCGAACGCGAATACACGTCTCTCTTTTTTTCTTCTTCTTATTTCATCGACATTTTGTATCTTTCTTTTGACACATTTTTCAAATAAAAGTCGTCCTATGAACATCTTAGTTATATCCTTTTGCCGAATTTTTGACCGCGATCGGTTCAGTGGTTTAGTCGTCACAAAGTAACAGACAGAATGACCCGCGTGTATTAGATTCTTTCGAGAATGGAGTGGGTGAATCACCTCTTCTCCGCTGGAAGTAGACAGACGGTTGTTCACCTCAGTCCTCCTCCTCTTCAAAGCTCTTCTGTTTTACGTCCACAATTGATTACTAAGTACCGGTACACGGGGACTCTCTCTTGCACACGCCTACCTGCTCAGAATAATAAAAAAGATGTTTCTAGTAAAATGAATACTTGTGAATTATTTTGCCATTAATTTACTTGAGTTCCATAAAGTTCTTACCACTTTTTTTTTGCAAAGTATCGAATTTATTTTGGACTTTTCTTCATCGATGTAACGTCACCTCAGTTTTATCCCTGAATCAAATTTAAATATTAATTTCAAATTTGTTGGGGTTCTATTAATATTATAACGCGTACCGATCTATTTTTATTGTTACGTAAGGAGTGTGCCGAAATATTAATTCCGCCTCTGCGTTAGGGGGCTTGATCGGAATTGATGGGATGGTCCCTTGCTATCTTCCGGAGAGTAAATTGGTTTATAGTCCTCCACGTGGTCATGCGCAGTACGTAACTTTTGCTTGTTTTCACAGCAAATTAAATTAATATAAAAAATCTTTTTCTTCTTCTGACGATCGATGCTTTGTGTTGGTCTGTTGAAAAAGGATTTTTCTCTATAAATGTGAACGAAATTAAAGAAGTATTATTGGTGTCAAAGGAGGAATATGAATTTTTCATTACTTTCCTTGAATGTCCATTGAGTGTACGATGTTCGAAGGAAAGGTCGCTTCTACGTGAAGGGGAAGCCATACTCCGTGAGGAGAGGAGCACTGATTCGCTTTTCTAAGATCTCTCCTTCCACGTTGTGCTTCTTCAGCGATTTTTAAAAGACTTTTTATTTGTTGCTCTGTTCGCTAAGAACCGCTTTTCCTCAATGCACGTCCACGCGTTATGAAGCATTATGACGTCACACACAAAGTAAAATGCAAAATGGCGACGTACCTAACACGAATGTAAGTACTGTCCGAATTAATATAAATAATGTTCATAAAAGCGACTATTGATTGTAAAAAGAAAAAGAAAAAAGAAAAGGTAATGTGCAGAAAAAGCGTAATAGCAAATGAGGTCAATCGATGACCGATGTTGGCGATAGATTTAAGTTTAAAGAAATTCGAAAATCTTTGCATTACAACACGAGGTGCAACGTTACACTACTTCTGGAAGTCAAAGTGTTGGTTACACTGTAAGGACAAGCGCTCTACCAAAACCTACATCAATCCAGTTAGACGCAATTAATAAAGAAATAATTTTTTTGTCAAGAGAGCAGCTTTTGCAAACTGCCTTTGAACACGTTGCCTTTGAACACTTTGAATAATTTACTGCTACAATGAAATGATGACCATTGCGCGTTGCCATTCGTGTATTTTTTTTTTTAATTAATTTTTTTGTAAGTCAAGTAACATAACTTTGAGTACACGTTGTGACGACACACACTATTCCGTTAATAAGAACTTAAAAAGATCCATAGAAGAATTTTTTTGAATTAATTTCCACATTGATCTGTCGTCGTGTCGTGTCATTGGATAAGATCACGTGACTGGATGAATTTCGTGAAAATTGAAAAACTACGTACATTTCCGTAAACATGCTAGAGTTATAGATGTTAATGTAACATTTCACTGAAGTATTTTTTTTGTATTAACTCTTACTTTAAAGAAAAAAATTTACAAACTTTAGAATGGAGCTAAAATATTATTTGAGTCGAAAGAGCGGCAATACAGAAATAAACATTGATCTTATTTCTGCAAAAAATGTTAAAAAGCACCTAAACTTGTGAATACTGGAAATGTATTCTTTTTGAAAGCAATTTCAATTAATGATATTGTACAGACAAGTTTGGTCTTATCTGCACAAGAACATGTGATTGGAAAAAAAGCAAAGTGATGATGGGTGAGGGAGTGAGATGAAGTTAATTGTTAACAATAATAAAATGATTTAATGACATGTTAAGATATGATGAGAAATAATAATACAATACTGATTTCCTAGAGCTGACATGGTGATATTGAGAGAAAATCCTGGAAACCAGTTGGTAGAAGCTGTGGTAGAGTTGATCCGGACGGTTGATGTGTTGACCAGAAAATTGATGAGTAGTGAATTTCTGGTTGCACGTATCTTCCGAGGTGCAATTATAAGCTCGATCTTGCGAGAAAATGTTGGCTTGGCGACATGAAGTAGCAGCGATGCGATGTGTTCGAACGTAATAATAAGAGAAAATATATGTCGGCTTGGCGTCGACAGTAAAGAGTTCGAACTGATAAGAGGCTAAATCAGAAGTTTATCCTCTCATTGGTAGTAGTAGTAATCATAATAGTATTGTACTAGAACTGTATCTCCACTAGAAGTAGAGCGAGGAGAAGAGGCCATGTGCTTTTATACAGTTTCAAACTAGTGCGCAGTTGCCAATTTGATTCGATAAATCAATGTGACATTCTGCGAAGTCGATTAGGAGTGATAACTCGAGATGATGAGGAAGTTTGGCTTCGCCCAACTCTGCGTGATACAGCATTAACACTCCAATGTAACCGGCGAAGGAACTTGTAATTAACTCAGTAAATCATATGATTATGAATTATTCTTCTATTATTTTTTTTAGTGTATGGCAAAATATTTGAATAAACCAATGGGTTGAAAGGAAAATTTCCCAAGCTTATCAACAATCAAGATAAATCACTTGAATTGGCCAAAGAGATTGTTCTCCAGAGATGATTCACTTAGTAACTGAGTCAATACATTTCCTTAAAAGATTCGACTCACTTGTTTAATGAGAATTTATCAAAAATGTCTGAACAGATATTTTTGCTTCTATTTAGTGTAAAGAGAAAACTTTGTAATGTTTAAGCGTTGAAAGTTACTGTAAGTCAAACTGATATAATGAGTAACAATGGCAGGTGCTATCACGAATGTGTGACAACAATGAGGAATATTAAAAAGACGTTTCGTTTTGAAAACACGAACTCGCTGACATAGAAATCTCTTAGATTGCGGTGAACCTCACCGCTAGNTTTACCTTTCCACATGAAATCCCGTGAGAAAACACAAGTTTCCCATCTGTGTGATTCCGTTTCGTAAAAGTTAGGTTAGACACGACGAGCTGAAGCAAAGAGAAGTTAGTTCGAGCTTCGCTACCGACACTAACGCTGCGAACGGCTGCGCGGCGCATTAAAACTACTGCGATGAGCCTTTCTCACAGTGATGGGCAAACTTTTCAAAGAGGGGGCCAAAGGAAAGGAAAAAAAATCTTTAGGAGGGCCAATGTAATTTATTAAAAAATAAAAATGATACGTTTTACAAAATTCTTGTATTTTTGTGATACTAAGTCCTATTAATGACTGAAAGATTATGAAAGAAACTGCGACTGCATTTTTAAAAGTTTCTCATAATTTCGATCGAACTAGAATGCAGTTATTCTTAGAAGAGAAGTCAAAATGGTCATCTGTCAATCTGTTTCTAATTTTCATTGTAGAAAACACCTCTTCACATCTATATGATGAAGCAAACATAGAAGTAACGTTCTGAGCATGTGATATCAGATTCGGGACAGTGGATTTCGACAAGTACTTGTAGAACTCTAATTTTGGAACATTAAGAAACAACTGTTTGAGTTGAGTGTTACATTGTAATTCAATCAATCGAGTTGCAAGTCCCATTTCACTGTTTCACAGTTCACGTTAAAAGGCACACTGAAAATTTCAAAGTCTTTTTCAATGACACTGAAATCTTCAAATCTTCGTTCAAATTCACCATGGAGTCTTCGCAGACTATCTTCGTAACTCTTAAGCTTTTCCTTCATCACCGGGGCTGTTGAATTCAACCTCGGGAAGTGAGACAAGTCATTCCTAGCAAGCTGATTCGCGAATAGAACTAGTTGTAGTTTGAAACCTTTGAGATGGCTCCAGATATCATCAATCAATTGGTTTTTGCCTCGCATCTTGACAGTCAACTTGTTCATGTGGCAGAGAAGATCTATAAAAAACAAATGTAAAGTCTGAAAGCCACGCAGTATCTTCCAGGATTTCATATTCTCAAGGAAGAATGTCACTACGTCGTCCTTCAGCTGCGAAAAACTCGCTCGAAGACGCGTCCTGCGCTAAGCCACCTTACTTTCGAGTAGTACAATATATCAGAGTACTTACATTGCATGGATTGGTAGAAACTCCCGAAATTGTCTGTGAGCAAGACCTCGAGATCGCATAGCATTAACCAGCTTCACAATAACGTCAACCACAGGTTTCGTATTCAAAGCAGATTTACACAGGTCGTCTTGATGTATGATGCAATGTAGAAATATAACGTTGTTATGTGGATATTTTTCATTAAAGATCCCAACAAATCCAGATTTTTTTTCCTGTCATATTTTTCGCTCCGTCTGTTGTTATACTACATATGCAATTTAAAGGTACTTTCAAAGTTGAAATTCCTTCCATAAATTCTTGAAAAATATCTGACCCTGTTGTAGTTCCCTTCAACGACCTCATGCATGCTAGTACCTCTGTAATACAAAAGTTTCCGTCAACACCTCTTACAAATAATAGCTACTGTGCAGTATCATTTATATCAGAGCTTTCATCCATAGTAATTGAGCAGAATTTAAATTGGCCAATCTTTGATTCCAACTATGATAATATGTTCTTAACCATTGCTTCAATTCTGGAAGTCTCTGTTTTCCGAGATAAGCTTATTGTTTCAAAATCTTTTCTTTTGTCAGGACATAAAGTATCGCAAACTTTTAGCATGCAGTGTTTAACAAACTCTCCATCAGAGAGAGCTTTGTTACTTTTAGCAATATTGTATGCTACAACATAACTTGCATGTGAAGCTGTTGCTGAGAACTATTCACTTTCTTAAAAATACTTTGCTGACCTGATAGATTTTTGCGTAGATCTTCTGCTTTTTGTTTTCTTTCTTCTACGGTCAAGGCTCTAATCTTGACATCATTGTGCTCAGAGTTGAAGTGTCGTGAAATGTTATATTCTTTGTAGACTGCTACAGTTTTGTTGCAGATGAGACATAGTGGTTTATCCCTAAAAACTGTGAAAAAGTACTTCCAAGTCGATTCATCTTTGAAAATACGGCACTCAGAATCAACTTTACGTTTCTTAGATAACATCTGAGGGCTAAAATTTTTAACAATATGCAGAGTAAAACTAGTTAACCAACAACGCCAAGACAGGTCTGAATCAAGAAACATGTTACAATATCTAGTCGCGGTGGAAGGGGTATCTACTGCGAGGAGGCTCCGTTGCCAGTTTTACTCTTCGCTACAAAGTTGCCAGCAGTCAATGCCTCTCACTCTTAACATAACATTCCAATAACCAGGATAAGTCAATAAATGTGTATGTCGTTACTGATATAAAACAAAAGAGAAGAAAAAAGAGGAAAATATTTATTTTTCTTATAGCCCGTATTCTTCTTTATTCGTCAAATTAGGAATTATACCGCGCGGGCCGGATAGAACATTTCAGGGGGCCGCATCTGGCCCGCGGGCCGTAGTTTGCCCATCACTGATCTATGTAATGTGGGGTTAATACGGACAACATATAATTGCGGACATGAAGTTTTGGGTTTATATCACGAAATTATTTCTTAAAATGTTTGATTGTATGAAAACAATTAATTTCGGGGCAAAAAATAACATTTGATTTTAAGTTGGTTTTTACAATATCCGATTAGTTATTTAATCTGTTAGTACTGTTATTGTAATTTTTGTATTGTATTATTGTACTAGTTTTTTTGTTAACAGTTTTTTGCTAGACAAGATGGGGAAGTGAACTTGGAAGTAGAATCATTGTTGTTAATTATAATTATAATAATAAATTTATTGTCAAAAAAGAAGTTATAAACTGCGTCGTATGACCACGTGGAGGACAATAAACTAATTTACTCTCCGGAAGCAAGCAAGTGACGTATTCCATCAATTCCAATCAAGGGCCCTAAGGCAGAGGCGGATTCAAAAATATGTTTGTAAATTTACATGTACAAGTTATTATCGAACTATAGATTATTCTGAGTATAGTGTTTAAAAATCATAAGAGTTGAAAAAACACTAAATTCACGATTTATTGTTACAATTATTTCTTAAATGTTGTTGCAAATATGATTTTGGGGTAATGAAGGATATCACAACTATTTTCAAAGAATATGTGTTATTACTTTTGTGTGTTGGGTACATTTTACATACCTAAGCCAGGAATATATAGTCACTGAAACTGCTTAGTTTTAACTAACTGATACGTCTGTCCGTCATCACCACTTATCCTTAAGTACCTCACGCATGCCAGTCTAGTTTTTGAACCTTAAGTGTTATTTTGTAGAAAATATCGTGCTCATATGTAATAGCCAGAAAATCAATGAATCAGTAAATCAGTATAACAGTAAATGCACAATTTCCAATTTTCTCAAGTGACCGCAATTACCCCACTCTCCCCTATGCGAGGAAAAAGAATCTGTAAGACCCTACAGGAGGAATGAATTAGTGGTGAACAACCATTGCACATTCTTTCTCATTTATGTTTTTCCATCTGCAGCACAAGAGAGTATCAAATATTTCGCAAAAGTGTTACGTAAATGTAATTTCATTGTAGACAGAAATTGATGTATATCCGTATCTGCAGAGCGTTTGCTGTGCTCCTATGTATTTTATCATTATCATATCTTTCATTCTACGTCTGCTTGGTCCATTTACTCTGCTAAATATTATTCAAGATTCTTGAAACAGTAAACTAATGCGTAAATCTAGCTGACAGAAATTACTGTGTCTATACCTAACTTTGAAGCGAAATACCATTAATCCGATTGTAATGCATACTAATTGTACTTTACGTACAAAAATTTAAGCAAAATTGTTGGAGAGGTTTTTGAGAAACATTCAAAAGAGTACTTTGACCTTCATGTGAAGTACCCTTTGTTTTAGAGGGAAAAAAATGGAGTACGTGCATCGACAACAAGTAGATTCTACCTTGGATACGAAATGCGGATTAAATTGGTTCATCCATGTACTCAGAATTGCTGCGCACTGACGGACAGGCAGGGGACTTATATCTAGTAAGTACGTGTTTGGCAAACACGGGGCTGAGTCTGACATTTTTGTGATAGGTTCCTTCCTTTCTCTTTCCTGACCTTCCTTGGTCACTTCTTGTTCTTTTCGATCCCGACGCTATTAGGGCTAGGGTATCTTTCGTTTTCCTCTTTCTTCTTCTTAAAAAAAAAGAGACATGTTGATATTTGAGTTTTGAGTTGTAATTCAGGAAGGTTTCTAGTGGGTATGGTCGAGTCATTCGGCGAGTCTCACACGCGGGGAGAGTCTTGTTGGCTCTCCCTAGTGCGGAGCTGCCTTTTCCCTACCTGTACAAGTTTTTAGGGCTCTAGTAACCTCGATGTCGACGAGCCGGAGAGCCAACCCCCAACCCCCCCCCCCCCCCAAAAAAAAGAGACCAGACAGACGGACGTANGCCAAAAATCACTTTTTCAGAGAATGAGGGATCGGCAAAACGGATATTTCCGTCGAAATTTCTCTTTTGAATTGTTTCACGGAAACAATACTTACTCTGTACTACGTATTTGAGAAAGTAAGCGAAACCCTTAAAGTTCCTTACATCGTCTGTTATCGTAATGTATGGTTCATGTATTCATTCACAAAGCACCTCCCAGGAAGTGTTGGAAACGACCACAATATCCGTACATCGGATTCCGTCAGCTTTTGGAATCTTTTATCGACATAATGATGTGTCCAGTAGTACATTAACACCGATTTCGTTTATTCACAGTTAATTAATAACCAAGCTTACGTTTTGTTGTTACTATACAACATTGCTATGAGGGAAAGTCTCGGTTACATAGATTTCTTACTTTAGATGTCATTAGACAATTATTATATTCCTGTATTTACGCCTTAAATTTTGTTTGTGAGTAATCATTTTCTGTTAGCACACGCATCTGCATTGCGTAGATAAATCAAAAGACAGTAATTTGATACATTAAAAATCTCTTGATATTTTCCATTTTTAATAATTAAAATCAGTCATTTTACTTCTGGTGGTATTCATTCTTTCATTATTGCCCTGTGATTAATAATATATTCGCTGGAACCCATGAAATACACATTTTCCAGTCTTCAGAGGTCCAAAAATGCTTTCTTGTGGATCAGACCATGTTTCATCCCCATTTAATCTCAAAATATGTCTATTTTGTGAATTTCTTCAACATTCTTAGAGTCATACTTGAGAAAAGAAATCCAGTAATGTACATTCTCTTATTGCACGAATAATTGTCACGGATTGTTTGTGGAAATAGCCCGGGAGTCAATTCTACGAAGACAATTTGAAAATTCTACAGTTTTTCAACACAACAAGAAGTCACATTCGTTTACTGAAATTTCATGAGTAAACAATGTTTCTAAATGATAAAGAACAATGATTTTTGTCGAAAAGAATAAGAGATTAAAACATAATCGTAAAACAAGAATTGTCCTTAGTTTATAAGATCTTTTTTGTGGTATCCAATAAAAATTAAAATTAGTTTACGTAATTAGTTCAATTTGAGGAACTGTCACTTCATTTTTATTTACGTCAAGTTTAGTATTATACTGTCACTTCTGCATCTCTCCTAAAAGGTTGTCACTAAGAGAAGATTTTTGTATGTTTGAATGGAAGGACATCCGGTTGAGAAAAGAAATTAAAAAATAATATGTTTGGACTTGGAAGTAAACTGGAACTTCGAGGTTTATCGATATCCATAAAACAAGAAATTATTATTATTATAATAATAATTATTATAATATTCCGTTTAGGATCTCAGCTTTTTCTGCTGGTCGTAGTGAGGTACGGGCTACACCACGTACACTCACTCTGAATGATCCAAAAAATTTCTGACTATTCTTGATGTGTTGAGCAAAACAGCTTTCTGAAGTTGTACATAAATGGTCTTACGCAATTTTAACATGCCAATACTATTGTGGAGGGAGATAGGGATGACTCCTGTAGAGGACATTACTACCGGTACTATATAAACTCTCTCCATGTTCCATATCCTTTGTATTTCTGCCTTAATGTCATTGTATTTCTCATATTTTTCCTGAATTGTTTTCTAAAGGTTTTGAGTGTTTGGCACAGCTATGTCTTATCAAGTAGGTTGTCTTTGTTACTTGATCTTTTAGCACTATGTCCGGTCTGTTGTTATGAATTGTACGATCCGTGATTATTGACCTGTCATAATATAATTTGAAGTTTGTTGATTCTAAAACGTCAGCCGGCTCATTTTGTAATAAGGTGTGCTATTTTATATAAGACAATACTTTAAAGCTAATGCTTGGTGAATTATATTAGCCTCCTGGTTATGGCGATGTAAATAATCAGATTGTGCCAACATATTACAAGCTCCGGTTATATGTTGAATTGTTTCAGAAGCAGTTCCACATTTCCTGCACTTATCATTTTCCATATGGGGATCCTGTATAATATATTTCTTATAGTCCTAGTGGGAATAACCTGATCTTGGATGGCCATAATAAACCCTTCTGTTTCAGGAAAAAGCCTGAAATCATGCGTTCGACGCTTTCTTGTCGACATTGGGGTTGCTCAGGTCATGAGGGTGTCTTCCGTGCAGTGCCATGCTCTCCCATTCCAAAATTTTGTCTGCTTCTGTTAAAATATTTTCACTGTCTAAGTTTATAGCTTCTAATAGGTTTAATGGGGTGTAATTGTTGTCTGAGCTGCAAATGCTGGCGTGTAGTGAGGATTCCTTCATCCGTTCATGAAAATAAGAACGAAGGTGAGCAATCTGCCTGTTGTGTAGGTTTTTTATATCTATAATTCCTCTTCCGCCTTCATCTCTTGGAAGCGTCATTCTCAGATTACTTGATTTTGCGTGGTGTTTCTGATGGTTTGTCAGTTTTACCCGCAATTTTCTCTGCAGGTTTTCCAAATCAGTGGTCGACCATGATATTATCCCAAATGAATAAGTTAAAATTGATATTACATATGTGTTTATGGCCTTTATCAAATTATTACTATTCAACTCTGTTCTATAGATTCTCTCTAGTCTGGTAGTAAATTCCGATGTAAGAGTTCTCTTGATTTCAGTATGTGCAATCATTTTTGATTGCTTTATTCCTAGATACTTGTAAAACTAAAATTCTGTCATTAGCCCAATTTTACATTGCACTGTATCAACTCCATGAGGGTTGACTAAATCTTGACCTTTACGACTTCTGCACTTTTCCAAGCCAAGTTTCATATTAATATCCACTGAAAACTGTTCCACCAATTGTATTAATTGAGGATGAAGCATATACCTTCAATTCATCCACGTACAGAAAATGGGATACCCGATGGCCATTTCGGTTATTGCCTATGCGATATCCGATGTTGGTACGATTTAGTAAACGGGACAAGGGATTTAATGCCAAGCAAAATCAAAGTGGACTCAAAGAATCGCCCTGAAAAATCCCCCGTTGTATCTTAATTTCAGAACTTATTTCATTTCTATTACTATCATAAGTATGAATAAATTTTCTCCACTGTTTCATCATGTGTTGTAGGAATCCAATCAAAACAGGGTGAATCTTATATATCTTAAGGATATCTATTTACCACATATGAGGTACCGCAACAAAGGCCTTCTGTTAGTCAATATAACAACAGAAAATATTTCTATTTCTCTGGTGAGCTTCTTTGAGAATAACAGAAGGGTTGCAGATATGCCCTTTCTGCAACCCTTCTGTTCATCAGTTAATATGTTCTGCTTACTTAAATGAGCGTTTATTAGTCGTGTTACACAATCATTCATTATTCTGTAGACAGCCTGCAGGCAGGTTATTGGTCTGTACTTGGATGGGCCATTTGAAATTTTCCCTTTAGGCAATAAAAACCTTTTACCTTCTGTCAAAAACAACGGTACCAGTTCAGGGTGTTGAAAGAAGACATTGATGAAATGAGCCAGATGGAGGTGAGTACACGTCAGTTTCTTGTACCAATTATTGTGTACTGCTTTCCAATTATGAGTTTCTTTAACAACTATCCTTACTTCCTCTACTGTGATTTCAGGTGTCAACATGTTTTCAACTTGTAACGTATCTTCTATTTCCTCCGATAACCAGTTTGAATTTTCTTTGTAGGGTACACTATTTGACCATATCGAGGACCAGTACCTAATAATTTCCTCACATTTTGGTGGAATTTGGTTTTCATCACAGAAATTATTTTTAAGTGTCCTGTAGAATTTTCTTTCATCGCTTTGAAACTGCTGGTTCTCTCTTTTCCTTCTACTACATCTTGTATACCTATTTAATCTCCATTTATATGCAGCAATTTTTGGTTTAAGTGTGTCAATAATATTTATTTTGAATAGCTTCAGCTTGTCTCTTACTAGAATTCACCTTTTGGTACGGTAACATACGTGCTAATTTCTGCTCTTAATTTCTCAATCTGTGTCTTTATTCTTGGCGCCATTTGATTTTCTTTTTATTCTCTATTTTTGGTGATGTCGTTTCTTTCTTTTATCTTTGGTCCATTTAGCTGTACTGCTGTAACTGCAGCACAGTAGACTTGAGTATGAAGTTCCTTAAATGTTTTGACGTATTCTAAATGCTGGAGTAGAACAGTATTATTTAATACCTGAACTATACTTGCTAATTTTGAGGATGTTCCTTGTTTTGCTAAGTAAGGTCTTTTTGTTGGGTCCATACCCTTGTATTCAACCAGAGCTTTATTAAACGTACTATTGACTTGATCACTTATCACATTTTTACATTGTTCTTTAAAGTTACCCTGAATTAAAGGTTTTCATTTTCATGAATGGATTCAATTTGGGAATGTGAAGCTGCTGGTACGTCTGGACTTCTTCTTCATATTATTATTATTATTATTAAGGTTAGGAAAACTACCACGCCCATTTACTTTCTTTGAGAAAAGAACTGCAGAGCATGTGAACACGAATTTTAAAAAAAATTCTTTTCTCTGGCGATACGTTGGCAGCTCTGGTACATGGGAATCACCGAGAACGTTTTCTCTAGTGTTCGTAAGCGCATTGCTTATTGAGAAACCATATCTTTCACAGAAACTAATAATTAGAGCTAGATAATTATGATCTTTGAATGGCTGGTTATGAAGTCCTTCAATTGAGGCCCCTGACGAGTTACGACTGTGAATTGATACATTGAGGTGACAATATGGCGTGTTGGATATCCAGTTCAAATTCTGAGGCTTCTACAACGGAACGCAACATAGTTAGTTATCCAGAAGTGCTACTTAGTTCTATTTGTGTAGTCTGATTGTCTAGGTGTGTTGATTTCATCACATCCGGTATACGAAGTGGAGAGGCATCAAAATGGTTTCTGCTGTATCTTGAAACAGAAAACATGAATTTATTGAATATTTTTATGATCCAAACAAATAAATCATTTTGGTACGTAATAAGGATATGATATCAAAGCAATCGCATGATTTATGTACAATTGTTCATACTAATGGCATTAAATATATTTTTCTTATTATATCTAAGTATAGCATCAGGAAGGATTGTATTCAATGTGAGTTATTGGATGTTCCGCGTAATGTTTTATCTTTGAAGAGTTTATATTTGGAAATATTTGTCTAAATACATTTAAGACAAAAAGGAAGAGCCGTCAGTCCCTCGAACGTGATCGTGTCACAAGCGAATCAGGAGTTTTTAGTGAAATTGGAACGTGATCTGAATCCTGTATGTTACAAAGTTACCATTCTTCGTGACATGATATTTTAATATAAAGAAGAGTCGACAAACAAATTTTTTGTTTCTCAGCTTCGAAACTCTAAGAGAGAACTCTCGCGCACCTAACGAAGTACGATACGCTCTCGAATTTTACTTCCATCGCTTCCAAATATTTGCTTTTAATTATTTTCTCACTTCATCTCCACTCAAAAATGAAGAGATGAAATCAGTGAAAACGCGTTGAGCCGAAGTATCTATTTTTCATCCTGAAATTTATTTGTTGTGCACAAAACCCTTCCGAGAGAACTGCACACCAGCTGTCGAAGCTGCCAAAGCTTAACACGTACGGTATAGAATACACATTCAGTTTAAACTCAAACATTTTCTATTGAATCAAAAAGGTTTTTTATAAAAATGCTGAGAGGAATCGTAAACAGAAAGGAGTAATTGTCAATAGAAAATAAAAACGTCTGCTTCGTTCATAACTTTCAATAATTAGCGTTAAATATCTATATGTTGAATAATTCCGTATAATTCGATAATAAATCGTACTTGTGAACTCTCTTTTTGGTATTAACTCACAACTTCCGATTACAATTCCACAACTCGTTCAGAGGATAGCAGAGCAGGAGGTCCCGCGTTCGAGTCCCGGTCGGTCGCAATTTCCTCCTGACTGTTGATTTTTTTTAGTGTTTTATTAAATACAATATTTTTAGTATTCTGTTAAAATTATAACATGACATTTTAATCTTAACTTAGGGATGTGCTGAAATTTCCAATTCGCCTCTTCCTTAGAACCCCAGGTCGTCCCTCGCTTGATTCCGGAGAGGAAATTAGGTTATTGTCCTGAAAGTGAGAAAAATGCAGTTTGTAACAAATTTTTATTTACATATTCTCTTGGCTTCCCCTTCTACGAGCGAGAGAGAGACATTTTTAGTCGAACCGCGAATTGGGTAAAGTAAAAATGTGCCCGTAACTAGCAACTTACGAACCACGAATGTCACCTTCACATTCAAAATGCTCGAAACGCCATTTAAACTCGGATGAGTAACATCTCACAGAAATCCATCGAGAAAGGAATAACTCACTTCAAAGGGGGAATAAAAAAATAAAGTAATAATAATAAAAAATATTAATTTTAAACGAGAGGTGTCTTTGCAAAAACAGCAACAATTGTAAGAAGCAATAATAACACTGTGAATACTAACACATGGTGTATCAGGTGTATACGTAATATTGAATTTAAAATAGTAAAATACGTAATTGAAATAATAACATAGGATTAAATTATAAAACACGCGTGTACGAAATGATTAATAAATTATAATAATATCACATTTTACGACAGTTGGACGAGATACTCGACTCACTTTATTTCCGTTCCTGAGTGAGGACGAAATTTCTCGTTTTACAATTCAGTTTCTGATTCACTTCGCGTGTTTTGACTACGAAGCTGATTGGGTTTCAACTGGGGCTTGAAATAGATTGAACAAATTGCTCATGATATACAAATATTTCAGTACCAATTTTTAGAAGGAAAAAATCCAGAAAAAGAGTAAATATGATAGTAAATACATGAAAATAAATGAAAATAATCTACGCTACGTTGACAATGGTTTAGTGAAATTTAAAGAATAACGGATGGATATTGCAGACGGATAGTTTTATACTGAAATTTGCATAATTCTGTGTGTGTGGTGGAAAAGAGAGTGCATCCTTACACTCAGTTCATGTGTCAGCACTTGGAATCGAATGATGCAAGCAATCATAAGGAATAAATAGATCCTTATCTGCACCTATCGATTTTGTATCGATACGCAAAATAGTGAATGATAAATATGCTTTGAAATCCATAACTCACAGTGTAAACCACCGTGTAGATCGTTGTGGTAGAACAGAAATAGAGACGAGGAAATGCAAACAGAATGTATACTCTTGGAAATATAAAAGGCTAATCTTACAAATCCAAACTGCTAAGAGCATGGGACGTAGAATATTTTCGTAGCCCTTTTATAATTCCAGGACTGTACAAGTTCTTGCGATGTTTTGTTTGATGGACCTTTACTCTCTCCCTTGCATGTATGTGAATAAGAGTGTAATGAGAGAGGTATACGTCGCGTAAATGAAAAGAAACATTTTTCTGCCGTTACGCGTCACGAAGCGCCTCGTTTTCTGACGAACGATCAGAAAGAACAAGAAGAAGAAGAAGAAAATAAGAATGCAAATTTGTAACTCAAGAGTTGATAAAGGCTATATGATATTAAATTATATCATAAAAAATATTATATAAATATGATGTGGCACAATCATGTATATCAAGAATGTTGTCTAGAAATGTTATAAAAAAGATTTTCTTTCTCTGCGTCAAGAGATTCCTTGAGAGTTAATTTTAATGAAAGATAATTCATTTATCAACATTTCGATAATTTTCATATCTGTTTAACAGTTCGTACAACACCTGCTATGTGATGATATGAACAATCTATTCGTGTTAAAAGAACTGTTAACCCTGAAGCAGATATGGAAAATATCGAAATATGTAAGAAATATAGTTTTACTTGGCCTAAACGCAAAAATATCACTATTGTGGATGATAATTCATAAAATCGGAGAAGGATTAATGAGGAAGTAATCAATTCAAATTTTACAGACAATTTAGTAATTTACTTGTAATTAAAGACGCGTGGTTTGAACAGCGAACACCATCTGGAGAACAAGTTGATGATTTTGAAGAAGGGGAAAATACTATAATAATTGTAAAAAAATTCAATCAGAAGGGAAAAAGAAATTTGAGAGAGATTCAATCTACTGGTACAAATGAGAATATCCTGTATTGACGAGAAGAATACTTTGTATCATAAAGCTAACGAAAGAAGTTCCACATTGAATGTGCGGATTCTATGAGCTCTCGCATACACTCTTTCCTTTTTTTCTTCCTACCCGATATGATGAAATAATATCCAACATAAAATTGATTGGAACATGAAATACAATCCGTATCTCATTATAGACGGCACCGATCTCTACTAATACGTTGTAATGCTTTGTATTTGTAGTGTAATCACACTGTTAGTTTCGAGTTTTAATAAGTCTTTCAAAAAACTGAGAACAAAGAATGAATATGAATTGTGAACTCTTTGCAATATTTATCCGATACAAGAATGTGTGTGCGTGTTGTTTACTTGTAGTGTGGAACCATTAACTAATTATATGACTGTCAACTAAATATCTGTAAACTATTATTTGGAAATTTTGAAACAATGTCTATAAATATATTTTGCGAATATGTTTCCTTCCTTCTGCAAATGAATGTAATTTTCATTCGTTGTAAAAGATCCTAAATTTTCTTTAATTTTTCAAGAAAAACTTATTATTAATAATAAATTTATTGTCAAAAAACTGTACAAACTGCGAATGACCACGTGGAGGACAACAAACTAATTTACTCTCCGGAAGCAAGCAAGGGACCATCCCTTACATTACAAATATTTTTTATAAAAAAATTTAAAAAAATATTACAAATATTTTTTTATCTCGAGAACATAAATTGAGTACTGGTACTACCGTGATAAAATAAATAAATGTTACCTCTTAATAAAAATAAACCGAAATTTACCAATTTTGTATTTTGACGATATCAATTTGTAATTTCTAAGACATTTGTCTAACACTAGTAAATGCGTGTATGATTGTCTACTCGATGGGACAGTTGGTGAGTATTGCTTGAGACGACGCCGTCAATTGCTCTTTTCAATGATGTTAAGTAAAGTTAATTTTTGCATCACATTTCACCGTTTCTCATCTTGTAGACGGTAGAAATATTGTGAGATTGGTTTTCTCGGAGAATTATACACACGTATCATTGTGGGACCAGTTAGAACGCGATAAATATACCAACATGAGAAAGCTTGTACTTCTTCTGGTGTATTATATGTATTTTAATTGTTTCCTAGGAGGATACGTGTAATATCATTTCACCAGTGATAAATATAATACGTAATATATACTAATTGAGAAATTCGTGGATGGTTCTATGCATGATATATTTTTTTACCAGATTCGATTGTTTCAACCATTGCTAATTGTTGATGAAAATGTGGTATTTTAATGTTCGTCTTACTAGAACCAACGGTTGATTGAGCGTTGCATATCTGTTGTTTTATGAGACAGATGAATAATTTTATGACGTCATTCCATTTTCACGAATCATTTCAGAGTTGAGTTAAAGTGTGCTCTCAAACATCTGCATCGCGACAAGCGTGACTTTGAATACGATTTCAGATTTTCCTATATAACATGAATAAGTGAGTTATTAAAGATTAAAGATTTTCGGTTTGCTCATTCATTGAAGCTAAACGTGTTGCATCCCATGATTTAATGTTTTTCATTAATACTTGTGCGTAGCTCTGCCTGCTGACGGTCAAGTGCTCTTCATGTCATGCATTTTTTTCTTATTATTCCCAGGTCCACTTATCGTGTTGTAAAACGAGTTTCTGTGGGTCAATTCCTGGAGAGTGGTGATGGTTGTTAAATCAACAAAATTTGCTCATTTTTCACAGATTAGTTGAAAACCCACTTCATTCTTGACTTGAATTTTACTATTTGTGCATATATACTACCTCAACCTCAAACGAAATAGAACATCTCACAGGGTCAGGTAATTACTAATGTCACTCATTAGCTATTCAATACTAAAAACAACTGCAGAATGCTAGATTATTAAGGACATTATGTACAATTTGTCATTTCACAAATACGTTTTAAAACATATTAATGTGTAGAGGTGGCGTATTTACCCTTACAAACAGTAAGTTTCTTTTACAAACATGCATAAAATATTCATAATAATTCCCCTTGTTCATTTTAACCCGTGGACGTAAAGAAAACATTTCAGAAGTTTGCATCGCGTAATAACTACTCTGTGGATTCAATCATAACTTTTATGCGCATTTTCCTTAAAGGTTGCGAATAGGATCCAACATTAATTTCATCACCAGACATCAGAGATAGGAGTTAGAATTATAAATTTTAATGGGTTTTGTTTTTATATACGATTGGATATTTTTCCATTCCTAGAGTTTTTTAAACGGCCATTAATATATGGAAAAAATACTGTGGTAAACGAGGAATATTTAATAAATTAATAGTCTTACGAACCTTATTTTCAATTATCCTTGATGGATATTAATTTAAAAGTTTTCATGAGAACATAACCCTATTCGAAAATTAGATTTTATCTCTTTAGAGCAATTTAATGTCACCGATCACAGCGAATGTCTTTGGTCACTTTTATCATTAAAATGTATTGTTTGAATTTATTATAATGAAAGTAGGAAACACTAGTGTAATTCAAACTTAACGTTTATTCTCAGCTGTCACATCAATCTAGAAAATTAGTAATACAATATATTCCACCTGCTCAACGTTATGACCTTCTGGACAAATCCTTGTCAGGTGCAGAGTTTTATAACGTACTTTTCATGTCTACTCTTTCTAATGAGAGCTCTAAATGAGAGAGGTTTTTTTTGTTTTGTAATTGGGACTTTAGAGCTCGCCAACATCTACGTCATTAGAGCCCTAGTTTCAAAAGTGTTGTTTTAATTTGTAACATGTTTTTTGGTTTTGAGTTTTTAAAAGTCAGTGACTCTAATCACGTTGTGTGCGTGTGTGACTGGACCTCATTTGTTCACGGTCGGGAAAGACGATTTCTTAATTAATAATAACAATAATAATTTCGTCCGGAAAACACATAAAAAATTTCAAATGACAACATGGAGGATATTTTAATTTCACTCCCCTGTCTTCCCTCCATTCGATCGTTTAGTGCGACGTGACAAGAGGACAAAAACATTTTCGACACGCGATGCGATTTGACAAAATGTCGCCCAACGAACGAAACAAATACATCTTATTTATTTCGCGATATTTTGATTCTCGTCCACAGATTTATTTTATCTTCAGTTGGAAAAATTGTATTAAATCTATTTCTTTATCTTAAAGAAGTATTTTTGATATTTAGTAGTATAATAAATGTTTTCACTTTGTATCACAGGGCAATTGCGAACACAATTTTACCACATCAAATATGAATTCTGAGAGTACAGTATTATAACACAAACATTTAATGAAACATTTCTTTGTAAAATATTTTATGACTCGCGGGCCGTAAACAGAAGCGTATTGTTATAAAGAGTATGCAGTTCGTATTTTTCGTATTATGTTCTCATATCTTGTTAATCTTTTCTTGATTAAATAAATAAATAAATAAAGGTACATCAACTTGCGTCCTGCGTCGTGGAGGAAAAAGAAACCAAGTTACTCTCCGGAAACAAACAAGGGACGTATTCCAATCAAAGGGCCCAAAGGGCTGCATTGGCTAAGGATTTAATATTTATACAAGAAATTGTTTAATAAATGCGTTCTGTTATCCATTTATTATTCCTAAAGGAATCGTCAAAATCCAAGATTAATATTAACAAAAGTATTTAATGATATTTCCGCCAATGGAAACATCCATCACTACCCGCAGGAAAACCGGAGAAAAACCCGGCTCAGGATGGGATTTTACGTTACATTTTAACGTCTTTTAAAAAAATATTTACACTTCCGTTTTTTTTTTGTGTGTGCTTTTTGAAACATTGTTGTGAATACGTTTCACAAACTCACTCTGCGTGTGTTTCCTCTTCATCCTAAACGATGTGATTGCGCCATTCTCCTTAGTATTTGGAAAGTAGGCAATCTGAAACACAGGAGTGTGCTATGACTGGAAGTTGCATTGGCAGGGGCAACAGGAAAATGATTTCAATCTGGAGACGTGCCGTTTAAAAGAAAATTTGAAATAAAATGTTCTAAATACTCTTTATGAAATAAGTTGTTATTTTTTTATTGTACATCGTATATTGCAAAGATGGAGCTGTAAATCACTAGGGGATAATAAGAACGAGAAATGGGAGGAAAAACACAACTAAGTACTGAACGCAGTGAAGTCCTACTAATTACATTATTAATTTGTTCAAAGGGTTTCACATTTTGAATGTTAATTCGAATTATTTATTTAATTTATACCTTTCTCAAAGTGAATTTTTTTCTCATATTAGTGAAAGTATTATGTAAATGAAGTTATTTTTAAATTTAATTCTTCATTAAAATCCCACAGGAGCATAGAAACAGAATTTAATATTAACTCGTGACAATATAACATTTCGTAACACGAACCATTTTTGAAAATCGTGTTAAGAAAACATGAACACTCAATTGTAGAAGTATGGCTGAAACGACGCAATATCCGGAGTGCGAAGAATATATATATATATCTTTAAGATCCTTCTGGTGTTGTGTGTAATGATCGGCGTGAGCGAGGCATTTACAAGTCTTTGTTGGAACAGAGTATTTACAATTGGCGGTGAATCGAGGCGCAACGAACCTCTTGTGTCGCATGAATCGCTTCTCGTCTTNAACTTCTTCTCTCAATTATCGGCATTCACTTGCATCGTCGGCGTGAAAAGAGAAAAGCATTCGAGTGTAACACACAATCATTAAAATCTATCTCGATAATCATACTTTATTTTAATCGAATTACCTGTTACGTAAGTTTAATACATCGACGCATTAGTGATAAAATCTGTATCGAGATGTGCTCTACATAAAAATATATTTTGTAGTGATGTAGTTCCCTCCATCGCCGCCTGGAGGTGTGAGTAACAGTGCTTGACGTGGGAACTTGAATGATTCCGAAATATTGCGTGATGCTGTTTTAACAATTTTTTAAATGATTGAATCATTTTTATGGTCTGTATGATGTTTATTAGTTTCAATTGTATTTTTCTTCTATTAATCGATCTTATGACGACTAGTACATCTATTTGTGTTATCTAGAGGTTTTCATTTTGGTAAAAGGACCAAAATGTTGAAGATTTAAACATACAAGGTTAGGCATAAAAGTAATGAGACTGGCAACAGTACAAGCGATCTGGCAACGCTGCGCTGATGTCCTTGATAGGGCACGTGTATCAGTACCCTCCCATAGCTCAGTGCGAGTTTCAACTCCTTCCGTTAACTACGTGATTTTTGTGACTGCTAATAGTGAAGTTGTGTTTTGGTTGTGCGTCAAGCAAAATGGAACAGCGGGATTTGGAGCAACGTTGTGCAATTAAATTTTGTGTTAAGCTTGGAGAATCGGCAAGTGTGACGTTTGAAAAGTTAAAACAGGCCTACGGGGAACATTCTTTATTCCGATCTCAAGTTTTTCGCTGGCACAAATCATTTTTGGAAGGCAGAGAACACGTTGAAGATGAACACCGTTCAGGGAGACCTTCAACTTCAAATACTGATGAAAATATCGAAAGTGTGAACACTCTTGTGAGATCAGACCGTCGTTTAACATTAAGAATGTTGAGTGAACAATTAAATTTGAACAGATTTATCGTTCATCAAATTTTGAGTGAACATTTGCACATGCGAAAGGTCTGTGCCAAAATGGTGCCGAAAAAACTCACAATTCAGCAGAAGGACAATCGAAAAAACAAGTGTCTTGATCTTCTTGACAGAATCGCTAATGAGCAAGATTTCTTTAGTCGTGTGATCACAGGTGATGAATCATGGATTTTTGAATACGATCCTGAGACCAAGAGGCAAAGTGAGGAGTGGCACACTGCAAACTCTCCTCGACCAAAGAAAGCTCGAATGATCAAATCGAAGATCAAATCAACGGTGATTTGTTTTTCGGACAGAAGGGGAATCGTCCACAAATAATTTGTTCCTCCAGGACAAACTGTCAACCAAGTTTTTTATAAAGACGTCCTTGAAAGGCTTAGAAAAAGGGTCATTCGCGTGAGACCAGACATTGCAGACAAATGGATGCTCCATCATGACAACGCCCCATGTCACACTGCCCTCTCCATAACAGAATTTTTGACCTCAAAAGGCATTCCTGTGGTTCCCCAGCCCCCCTATTCACCTTACCTCAGTCCCTGTGACTTTTTCCTTTTTCCTAAACTGAAAAATATCCTCAAAGGTCGTCATTTCGGAACTGTAGAAAACATTTAAAAGAGTGTAACGGACATACTGAAGACCATACCGGTTGAAGACTTCCAGCGCTGCTACCAACAATGGGAACAACGTCTCCATCGGTGTGTAGCTGCCCAAGGGAACTACTTTGAAGGGGATAACATTGATGTTTGAAAAAAATAAAAACTTTGGTAAATAAAAAATCAGTCTCATAACTTTTCTGCCTGACCTTTTATGTGACTGACAATTCGATTTTAAAAAATTACGTTATTAATTATGCTAGTGTATAATTCATATTCACTATCTTGATAATGTTTTTATTGTTTTAATCTGTTATATGAGAAAAAAGTAGGATTTCATTGTTATAAAATAAGGATGATGGAGATTCTCTTGGCTGCATAATATTTCATTGATTTGGTGATAATGCGATATCAAAGAAACGTCCGATTCTACGCGGTAAAATAGAAATAAGTATTGGATTTATTCGCAATACAGGTCTCTGAGAATCTACAGCATGTAAAAGTTTTCTTTTGATTTACAGCAAAGTTGTAAATAGAAAAATATTGTTTAGTAAAAGTGATATAGGAGCTTCTGTAATACAAGATGGATTTCATACAAAATGTATTCTTAATTAGCCTTGAGCTAGAAACTTGTTTTCAATATCAAGATCGGTATTCCTTGCTAGTGTTTAAGTGGATAAACCATAGAATTAACTATTTGGGTGTTTTCCTGCGTTAAATATTACATATAAGTACTTTTTAAGATTTACTTGCGTGTGGTGAGTTTTACACCGGCTATATTTGAATACATTTAATATTTAGTTTCTTCGTTGGTATTTATAACTCGAAAGAAGCTCGCACTGCAATAATGTGGGGGATTTTCGACGAAATTAATGGATATTTCTTAAAACTTTAACGTACTCGAAGAATTTTCTAGCGTGCTTCGAAATTTTCATGACTGTTGAAAAGATTTCATTCTTTCAATCACTCAGCGTGATAGTTCCATGGTTTTTGATTCATTTGAACTTTCATTTGAACTTTCATCAGAATGTAAACGGAGAACCATCAGAATGTATTGTATAACTGCATTGAAAACAAACAAAAAAATTGCTAAGTTATATTTTATTGCTGGAATCCCTTCATTTGAATGTAAAAAGTTCCCAAAAACAAAGTTTACCTCCCTCACTCCATGGGAATCCCACAAATTCGGATGTAAAGGTTTAATTAAATAACGATTTTTTTTGCGATTTTTGGGTTTTATGTTGATTTTAAAGTAGAATTTATACGTAAGAAATGTATTATGGAAAATTTTGACAAAATTAAGTTGTGTTTTTTTTTGGAAAAAAATTATGCACTTGAAAGGCGAAGAAAGGTACTTATAAAAAATAAAATAGAAGAATCTTTAAGATATTTTGTATTTTATGCGTTTTAAATATATAGAATCTTATGCATTCTTATGCACTCTCATACAATCACACAGACACTTAGAGAAGGGCCAATTCACACGTGAGGGAATCTGTACATAGACTTTTATAGATCGATTTCTTTGTATTTGTATTAATTCCTTTATATTTAGGTTTTTTAATTAAATACTATATTATATATTAATATTATAATTAAAATCATATATTCAACATGTTATTAAATATCCAAAATTTATGTATGTAAATTGATATAAAAATTGAATTTAGGGCATTCAAATAAATCATACTATTATGTAAATTTTAATAACTTTTATTACATTTTCTAATATAAAAATACATTTTCAATTGCAAATATTAAATATTCCTATCACTATCAACCTGACTATTTTCCACAGAAGAACAGTCACTGTTTTCTGAATTATTTTCTAAATTGTTAGATTCCTGAAAATTATTTGTGATAGTATCATCTTCAATTACATGTTCCAACTGATCAGTTTTTTCAATTTCTTCGGTTTCTACGGAATTTTTACAACCTCTGCCATTGCGATGATAGCGCATTAAAGAACATTTAAGTTCGGTTTTTCCGAAGCCACAATTTGCTCCAAAGACTTTGGACACTTGAAAGACATATCATATTTAAAATCTCGTCAGGTAAAGAGTGATTATCATTTTCCAATTAAAAAGGTAATAATCCATTTTCATTTCGAACCCAGGATTTAAATATATCCATCACAACGAGTCCGCATTTGTAGAATTTGAACTCTTTTAAGGAGTGAAGTTTCGCTGCTCCTCTTCCTCCTCTTCCTCCTCTTCCTCCTCCTCTTCCTCTTCCTCCTCCTCCTCTTCCTCTTCCTCCTCCTCTTCCTCCTCCTCCTCCTCTTCCTCCTCCTCCTCCTCCTCTTCCTCTTCCTCCTCCTCCACCTCTTCCTCTTGCTCTTCCTCCTCCTGTGGGAGGGAATTTTGCGAAAGCATCAAATGTACCACTCTTAGCACTTTTTACGAAGTTCTCGTATCGTGAATTATTTAAACTAATTTTCGGATCTTTGTTTTCATTAATTAAAAGTAATTAAAAAATTTCTCCTTAATAATTTCATTTTTACCTTCATTTGGAAGTGCAAATGTGTCTGTGACATTTCGAAGAATTTCATGTTTTTCTAACAATTTTCAGGCATCTAACTGTCCTTTAAAATATCAGAATAGTTTGTTCTGAGTCGTCGAAATTCTGTGATTCGATTGAACGTACTATCACAATTGTGACGGTTGGGACTGAACAGATCCCGAAGTTCGAATACATCTTCGCTAATAGTTTGTGTATTCTGCTGCTTAATTATGGAATACATGAATAAGGTATAGCGAAACAACTAGAAAACGTACATTTAGAATATCTATCGAGCGACGACGATGATTTTGAGGTGGAATGACCAACGGTCACCCACCCGACGATGACAGCGACGATGCAAATGACTTCACACTGAGACGACAAAGGCTTCTGCAAGTAATAAAAAGAAACATCGTTTTTGGAATAGAATACGATTCCCTTATCGGAATCCGGATACAGTTAAAAACTATAAAAACACTGAGCTTTCGACTTTAAGTCCTGCTCAATAGTAAAAAAAATACTTCACTTCTGAGAATTTGTTTGATGCATTTTGATTTCGTATTTATCGGTTTTATCGACAAAATGGAAAATCAATAGATCCCCTGAATACTGTTCCTGTTGAAATAATGTACGCATTGTAATTGTACCAATAATATAGTTATTACATAGAAACATATTTAACAGTCAAAATCGTAACAACGCTTTTGTGATAAGCGTGCAGACCTAAGTGTCACAATTGTAACACCACTCTCCCCACCTCTCCAGATGGCAAAACATTTTTTAAAAAATCATTTTGTTCTATCTAGATAAATAAATAGCCAACACTATAAAAAAATTAAATCGCTGTTATCAGAGGGATTAACACCAATTTATTCCTCCATAAGGCACCCTCAAAGCAATCCAGCAGAACGGATCATGCGAGAAATTGGGCGGCTATTTCGAGTATATTGTGGGAAGAAACATGAGACGTGGAATGAACTCATTCCAATGTTGAACCATTGGTTAAACCATGTACCCCACGAAAGTTTGAAGGTTAGCGCGTATGAAGCTCATTTTCGGAGGAAGCCACCTCATGTATTAGAAAGTCTGGACAGGCGCGAAGCAATCGGCGACCATATCATCATAAATGACGAAGCGATCAGACAGAATTTGGTAATGGCGGGAAATAAGAGAAAGGAATTTGCAAAAGTAAAGGGATACAGGTTCATTCAGGGGCAGAAGGTGTTGTTGCGAGTACCCCACGTATCAGACCCAAAGAATAAATTAATTTATAAATTTTTTCCGTTGTATGAAGGGCCCTACATTGTGTCTAGAATAACCACCGAGAACGTAGCAGAGTGAAGGGAGGAAACAGGAAGGATTGTGGGGACATTTAATTTTTATAACCTGCGCCCTGTGAAGGATCAATCAACTATGGACTTTGAATAAATAAAAGCAGGAAGGCTCGGATGCTGGTGGAGCCTACTTTTGGGTGCGATGGAGGGGGCGCCCAAACATGTCCAGAGAGGACATGGCGTAGGAGATGAGGACATGGAAATTTAGGAGGGATAGTTTTTTTATGAGGAAGGCTGGGGAAAGACGTTTAGGTGATAGGAATATTATTTGAGAAGAAGTGTTTGTTGAAATGTAAATTGCAGAAACGCCTAGACGCTGGTGAGGCGTACTTTTGGGTGCGATGGAGGGGGCACTCAAACATGTTCCGAGTGGGACATGGCGTAGGTGAGAGTGATAGGAGTATGTAAAATTTGATAGAGAGAGAATTTGTTTGAGATGGTGTTTTTGAGGTATTGGATGGTAGTGATTAGAATTGGATAGAAATATTTTGAGAGAGTATTTTGAATTTTGTGGTGACGAAATATTTTATGTAGGACATGTGATAGGTGCAGGAAGGTCCAAATGCTGGTGGGACCTACTTTTGGGTGCGATGGAGGGGGCGCCCAAACATGTTCAAGAAGGACATGGCGTGGAAGGGTAGGGAGTTGTTTTGGTGACGTTTTTTGAAATAGTTATTTGTGATAGGAGTGGAGTACATTTGGTGAGATAATGTGACAGGAGTTTAATAGATTGAGATTATGAGATTATGAGATTTTTTGTTAGTGGATGTTAGTGATGTGTTAGTAAAGGAGTTTTTGTGAGGACATGAGTATTGTTTGGAGGATTGAATAGGATGTTGTATGGGAGAGTTGTTTGAGGAAGAGTAGATGTAGATGAGGAGATATTATATGATATTTGAGAAGTTTTATAGGAGATAGTTTGTTTGAGATTTATGGAGAGGAAGTGGTTGTCTTAGGGAGATGTTTTCCTGTGACATAGCGTTGAGAGGATTTTGTAGGGAGATGGAGTGTAGATGAGATAGTGATATATTTTGTGCGAGTCTTAAAGAGACGTTTATAGGAGAGGTTTTGAGATATTTGTTGGGAGATGAGAGGATATTATTGAGTTGAGATATTGTGTGACATGCAATCATGTTCGTGGGACATGGCATGTTAGGGCGTGTTAGGATGATGGGATTATTTTGGCGAGATATATAGGATGTTTTCGTAGAGTAGTATGTGGTTTTCTTAGGAAGATGTTTTTTGTGACATGGCGTAGATGGAGTAGATGTGGATTTCCTTGTTTGATATGTCGAGGAAAGATGTTTTGATAGGAGTTGTAGGAGTTTGGTTGATGAGGATTATTTTGTGAGATGTGTGTTTTTGACGAGTGGTCTTAGAGAGATGTTTTGGGACGATTTGTTATATGATTTGTGAGATAAATATTCGTGTGAGAATATTATTGAGAGGAGATATTTCCAAACATGTTCTGAGAGGGACATGGCGGAGATGACGAGAGAGAGTGTTTATGGCGTAGAAGGATGTCATTGAGAAGAGTAGGATTTCTGGAATAGTTTCTTGATTAGGATTATTTAGAGATAGTGTTTATGATATATTTTTGTGTAAGGATGGCGGAGATAACAAGGAGTGGATTTTCCTAGGGGAATATTTTGGAGATTTTGTTTGAGAGATATTTTTTTTGATTATGAGATATTTGAAGATTTTGTTTGGATAGGTAGGGAGTGTTTATTTTGAGATATGATTATGTAAGCATGTTCGAGTGGGACATGGCATGTATAATTTCTAGGGAAGTGTTTATGGCGTAGATGAGATTAGGAAAGATGTAGGAATATTTCTTTTTGTGAGATATTTGGAGATTTTGTTTGGTTAGGTAGGAAGTGTTTATTTTGGGACAGGTAATTTTGTGTATGATCCAGAGACATGGACATATTGTAATAATTTTATTTTTTATTTTTTTGAAACAATTATGAGGAGACAATAAACCGTTTAATAGCAACAATTTATGTAGGAAGATTTCGTTGTAGAAAAAATTATTCTATTTTGAAGGGTGTAAACAAAATTTAAAATTTTTTCTAATTAGAGAGGGGGGTTATCTAACGATCCAGATTCGTTAGTGAATCATTTGGTATTTATTAGAATTTTATAGGAGGTGTAATGGCCGAGTTATAAAAAAATGCGTAGAACGTCCATTTGAATTCTGCGCCGAGAGGGGTGTATTCTGAGCGTGATACGAAGCGACGGAATATTTTTTGAGTGGAATTCGAGAGGAACTAGAAATCATGTAAGCGCCTGGCTGAGCCAGTGAAGTGAATAATAAGGAAGCGATCAGATTGGCGAAATAAACGAGGCATAAGAAAGGAGTGGGGGCTAGGGTGCAGGTGGAAAGCCGGAAACAAGATTCACTCTCAATTGTTCGTGGTAGATTGGAAGAGACGGTTCGCTTTACGTAATTGTAAACGTGTGGGTTTTAGAAGCACGGAGAATATCAGCGTGAGGAGCGGAATTTAATCACACGTGGCATTTAATAGT
>NNCF01128722.1:58377-92170 GCA_002313205.1 Laupala kohalensis
AAGATAAAAAGTTAGCTGCGAGTTATAATACATATATAATGTCAATATGTTTGTAATTTAACGCAAATATGTTTGTAAATTTACATGTACAAGTTATTATCGAACTATAGATTATTCTGAGAAGAGTGTTTAAAAATCATAAGAGTTGAAAAAACAACACTACATTCACGATTTATTGTTACAATAAACACTTTGCCCCTAGACAAAGCCTAGAGAACCTGTATAAGAAATCCGCCTCTACCCGAAGGAAAACCGGAGAAAAACCCGGGCCAGGATGGGGGACGCTCTTTGAGACTCTTCCGGCTATCGACAAATCCCTGTCTTCTTAGATAGAGAGAAAGAAACGCAGACGGATTTATGTTTTCTACAGAGTGAATCGCAATTGTGGTTTTTCATACCATTCAATCACTTACTATTCGGTGATACAATATTATTATTATTATACTTATATAAATGTATTAAACATTCCAAGATATCCGTTTTGTTTTATAAGGGCAGACATCTTGCCGTTATCCCCTATCTCTATTGTATTCGCTTGAGAGGCCTTGGAACCGAATTTTTTGTACTCGTCTCTCACACGTTACTAAGTCCGAAAATTCGGTTTAAGTTTTAAAAAACAACGGACTAAACCACCTTTTTACATCTTTTCGGCAAAAAGATAAATGTTCGTTCGGTTCGCAAAAATTTCTGCACCATCTCATTCGTATTTATGAAACTGAACAATCTGTCATTCTCATAAAATAATAAAATCTATTAAACATTGTTGCAATTTACATAAAACAAAATACAAAAAAGAGTTTTTAGGACATTTTTTTATTCGTCTCTCGCAAAACGAAACTTTCGCGCGAGTAAGAAAGCAACTTTTTTTTACCTTTTGAGGGAAAAATGACTCCATTCGATTTGACCATAAATTCAAAAAAAAATTATTCGTTCATTATTATTATTATTATTATTATTTATTTATTTATTTATAAACACGCTTGTTTATGTTATGTTCTGCATATTATCCAATAATATTGTGTTAGTCAAACTGTTTGCAATTGTGTGAAACGTCTGGGGGCGATGGGTGAGTTAAGTTGCTAAATTATAACACGAAGGTTCAATCAACATTTGATTCATTTTGATGGTTTTCCAGTCACGAATACCCCCCCCCCCCACTTGCGTTATGTACATGTAACATCTGGACGGGAAAATTCTCACGAAATACTATCACACGAATACATTTTTACCAATTTTTCTCTATTTTGTATAAACTAATGCAACAAAGATACGTTCTATGTCAATGGGATTAGCAAAAGGTGAATCTTCAACAAGGAAGCAGAAAGCGTACAGAAGTATATGAATAAATGTCTTATCTAATACATTAACTGATATACTTCGTCTTGCAATGTTTTGCTGTAACTCTTTCTAGGAAATAATTTCAATTTAAAACATTTGATAGCACTCGCAATGTGAATGTTTGGGTGCCTCTAGAGGACATGGAGTGGATGCTGAATAGTTAATCCGAGGGCTAGTGAAGCGCGGTTTAAATGAATGCATTCCTTACAAAATATGTATTTACGAATAATTAAGAATTCAAAAGTGCTACACTCTTAGTGACACAAAGTAAAGGGAAAATTAAATTTACTACTCCTATGGCTTCCACAATCCCGAGTTGAATGTTTATAATTGCTGCCTACTTACTAATTTCAACATATTTTGTTACAGTTTCCATGGAATAAATTGCTATAAAATTGTGGTGCTTTCTTCAGTATTATTTAAAAACTGATGACAGTAAGTTAAGGCCCAAAACATTGTTAAGACTCTTAGATAGACTCAGTTTTCTCTTCCATTTAAAACAATCCGAACCTGTTTAGTCGTGAGGCTGTAGAAAAGGGTCGTAAGAGACTTTTTACAAATTCGCGAGGAATCGTGATACTGTTTTTTGCATAAAAGAGCCACGACTGCTTGCGATGTATTTAGCGACATCTCATTGGTCAGAATCAATTTCTCAATTTTCAATTCCCGTTAAGAATCCATCCATATGCTAATATAGAAATACGTAACTGGAAAGTGTATCTGTCTGTCTGCTACCTGATCACGAAAAAAGCAGTTCACGAATCAGATCGAAATGAAATTTGACGAGGAGGTAGTTTGGATGTCCAGGATAAAGATTGGGTTATTTAAAATACTTCAATTTAAGAAGGAGAAATTCAATAATTTCGTATGAAATTGTGCAACCGCTTCATGCGTCGGAAGCGCGAATTCGACCGCCACGGCTCTCGCCAGATCATGAAGTGAATACTAACTGAATACAAAACTCGACTGTTTAATTATAAATTACAAAAATTAGAATGCTGTACATGTTTTTAAAACCAGTGAATAAAAGTATTTTGATCTTACAATATAGATAGGTTTTATTTTTTGCTGAGTGAGAAAAATGCGGATGATTAGTTAGTAGTTTATAAATGAAAGNTGAATACTAACTGAATACAAAACTCGACTGTATAATTATAAATTACAAAAATTAGAATGCTGTACATGTTTTTAAAACCAGTGAATAAAAGTATTTTGATCTTACAATATAGATAGGTTTTATTTTTTGCTGAGTGAGAAAAATGCGGATGATTAGTTAGTAGTTTATAAATGAAAGATATTCTCATGTGTATAATGTGAATTACGCAAAGAATAGTTGGAAGTCGTGAAGAAATTCGTTGTCCGAAGTCAGTGATGGATGATATCGTGAGTCATTTAGATCGACGAGGGTTATTTTGTGAGAAAGAATTATTTTTCAGGAAAGTTTTTTACTATTTGTTTCACGTATTTTGGTGAAAAACAAAGAAAAAAGCAATTAACTCTTTCGGCGTTGAATTAATTTGTTCTTTTGGTAATTGTGGAGTATTAGCAACATTATCGAAGAACGATAAATTAAACGTCGTTTGTTTGCTGCCCACAGTTTTAATGTTAAAAAGAGTTTTAAGAGTATATGTATAATACGTACATGAAAATGACAAAAATGACGAAGAGAACAGAACGAATGCAGAGCGCGCAAACCAACAAAATAACAAAATAACCTAACCTGAGTTTCAGGAAAATATTTTGGCAGAGGGCGCAGAGGTCATTATGTGAAGAGGTGGTCGTGGGGGCGGGGTGTCGGGGTTTTTTCCTGGAACTGGCACAAGAGGGAAATAATTTCTCAGGATTTTAACTGTTTGGAGTGGGGTGCAGTGCCCTGGAGAGTTGGGTTGGGGGTGAGAAGGAAGGAATTTTAAGGCTAGTTTCATAAGAGGGGAATGATGTTCAGGGATTTGTTCATTTAATAGGGAGATGTTGTTTTTTAGGGTACTATGGATATGTAAAATTTCTGATGTGAAATCTATTTTCTACTTGTAATATATGAATATCCTTCTCAATGAAGAATGTGTGTTTGTTTTCTGTTATCCAATTCTGGTTCACAAACACGTAGAGGTCTTTGGATCTCGCAAGTTGAATGATAATGATAGATGGGACCGGGAGACGAACGGGGTTTGTGCAGTTGGTTTGCGCCTGAGCGCGTTAAGCCCAAGGTCCCGAGTCCGAATCTCTGTTCCGTCTCCCACTCTCATTCAAGTAGTTTAATTCCTCCGAAAAGCAAAGGTTCGTATTGGGAACACATTTCCAAGTATCCTCCTCTCTGGTGCACGACGACGTGTCTCTACAAAACGAATTTGCGGAGTTAACGTGGAGCGGAGCGATCGCGGGAAAGGATTGAGAAGTTTCGCAAGTTGAGCTGCATTGAAACAGAGGAAACAAACGTTCGCTTGGCGAGAACCACTCACCCCTCGCTACTGCTGTTCCCGCTTTATCTGGTTTCCACTTTGACTTTGCTTCTAACGTCTAGTTTCACTGCAACTTTCGTCTCCAGAGGAAGGAAATAGAGAGAGAGAGAGAGAGAGAGAAGGGGGATAGCGATAGCTTCCAGAGAATCTGATCCTTAAGAGGCTCTCGTTCACCCATTTCTTCGCCACAACGATATTTTCAATTATCTCCTCACACGTTGACGTGAATTCGATATCCACCCGAGTGACGCAACGAAATAGTTCTCTGAATTCCGTGGAGCTTTTTCTAAAATTTATGTTTTTCAGAATCGAATAGAATTTGTTGTAGAATCAAATAGACTGTAGAGATAAAAATCATACTTTAACAAACAAGAGGAAATAATAACGGATTTGTATTAAAATAATTATTTAAAATTTAATTAATTAATATCGTTGCTGTAAATATTTGTAATTGCACCTCTTAAAAGACATGACACTTTCAGATGACGCGTTACGAACGAGTCAGAGTCAGGAACGAAGTCAGAGTCTACAACGACGTTTCACGTTTTTTGTACTTGTTGAAAACTAGTGACAGAATTTAACTTATACTAGCAAAATTTGAGGTCATTTCTGCAATAACGGTATGTTTTGAAAATGAGAACTTGACGCTTTTTTGTAAAATTTGTGAGATTTACATTCTTCCTTCCTGCACAACAAACAAAGGCTGAATTCCTGCATTTGACAGGTGGAATAAAAGAATGGCGTTCTTTACTGAATTGGGTGAGGAAACAACACTTTCCTTCCACGAAAAAAGAAACAAGAATCAAAACTTTAGTTACTCTTATATTTCGTGCGTGCAAACTCCATGTTGCACACGATTGTTCCGTGAAATGTACAATTTAAAAAAAATAATTTTCTTTTTGAGGAATGTCATGTCAACTGTTCTAATGCGACGTAAGAATTTCTATTTACGAGGGCAAAAGTGTAATATATATATGTCACAAACGTCAGTTTGCCTTGTTCCGTGTTGAATTACGAGCATATATTTTTCCCCGCAGATGGCAGCATATGTGTGACATCTTATAGGCACGCAGTCAGTCAGAGGCAGTCAGTACACGGGTGGCGATTGTGTTGATGAGTGTGGACAATAACAACAGCGTACAGTTGTGCGTTGTTTTTTTGTTTTTTTTTTGAGGATCAAAGGAAGAAGTCTAAAGAAGAAGAAGTGCATCGCGAAATGCATCCCGTGTACGGTGACAACTGTTTCTTACTGAAAGCTGTGTTCTATTGGATCCAGAAGCTTAACAAGGGAAGACACGGCATCAGAGGTGGGGAGTGTTCTGGTCGTCCTGCGGAGGTGTCAGTTGCAGTCCCAGTGTCACGTGTGGAACAAAATTATTTGTAAGAAATTCATTTGGGTGGCCGTCATTTTGAATCTGATGATGCCGTAATCCAAGAGGTTTCTCGTTGGCTGCGACAGTAACCATAAAACTTGTTTGCCACCAGCTTTCAGGGACTTGTAAAGAGACGGGATAAAAGTGTCTGAATAGACAGCGCGATTATGTCGAAAAGTGAAATAAATGTCTTGAAGGTACTTTGATTATTATTGCCTCTATCCAGTTTTGCGACTTATTTGTCTGTTACATACGTTAATATTAAAAAAAATGTTTTTGTCAACTTCCGCTTTGGAAATCCATTACAGAACATAGACATTCTACATTCCCGGAATCTCATGTAAATAGAAACAACGTTTTAATTTTTTCCCGTTCTTTAATATTGTTCTCAATTTGGGAAAAGACGATACGGAACGTGAGATAACTTTCGGTCAGATGAAAATGACGACAAGTCGGGAATCGAACCCGGGACTCCTTCGTTGATCGCAGGGGTGTTAACCACTACACCACCGGTTCACCTTCCACAACTGTAAACCACTAGCACCCAGGTCTTAAGCCCGGGAGTCTTGAGACACAGTTGTGGACGACGTGTAGTGGTTAACACCCCTGCGATCAAAGTAGTGGTCCTGGGTTCGATTCCCGGCCCGTCGCCTTTTTCACCTGGCTGAGAGTTATCGTATATCTCCTCCACGTGTGGAGAGGGTACACGGAAGAAAAATATGCGATACGGAGCGTGTTAACCGCTTTGTTCCTCCATAATTGTACTGTCGGGTCAGGAAATGAGAGCAGTTAGGAGGAGTTACGCTGTCGTATTGCGGTCGCTCGTGCAGGAAGCAAAGGAAAAAGAAAAAAAAAATCAAAGATTATCGTAACTTCTTCTTCCACTCTTCCATCACCATTTCCAGAAGCCGTTTGGTCCTTCCGAGTGGTGAACCCTGGGGAAAGACCCACGGCTTTTTAGAGGGATTTAGCGGGTTTTTTTGTGCTCTTCGCTTCTTCCTTCATCTTGATTCTCCTCTCAATTTCACGCTTCTCTAAACAAAGGCCTTTTTCGCAGCGCGTCTGTGGCGAGGAAAAAGCGACGGCGACCAAAATTCTTCCACTCATTTGGTGTCGGATTCTACGAACCGTTTTGTGGCATTTAAGTATCATTCGAATATGCTAATTGATTAATTATATTTTTTTTCTGATAATAATCAATGATGTTTTAACGACCTAATTATGTTGTAAGAACTTTTTGTATGAGAGAATAATGAGAACTTTTGGAGAAACACGCTTTTAATTAATTCATTAAAAAATAAAATCACTTTAAGGCGAGTGTGTCATACTCTTTTACTTTCGTTTTATCTTTTTCAAGGGATTTTTTTGTTGGGATTTTGATCGGGTCCTATAATCGCTTACGGAAGGTGTCACGAGTGTCGTCCTATGAAGTTTATTTAAATGAGATTTTTTATCATCTTCTTTCTACTCTTTCAAATATCTTCCGCTTCTTTATAGATTTTATAAAAGCGGAAAATAATTTGTAGCTTGTGTCGCAAACATTTTTCACAACTATTTTTGGCGAAGAAAATGCAAAAAAAAAATTAATCTTCGGTTTGGAAAGTTTTTTAGTCTTGAAAACCTTTTTTATTGATTCTTTTTCTTATAAAGACTTATCAAGTTTGTGTAATTTATTATTCCTCAGAAGAAGATCATCACACGATCAAAAAGTTTTGTTCTGAGTTTTGAGTTCGAAAATTTTTGTGTTGAAGGACAATTAATAATTAATTTAGAGTATTATTTTCATTCATTGTAATATTATATATATTTTTAACTTTCCTTTGATTTTATCTCATTCCAGTTTTTTCTCTCCCTTCTTTCTACTTGGGATTTTTGTATCATTACGAATCCTCTGGTGGAGGGTGGGGGGAGATGAGTTAAAAGTTCACGTCTGACTTCTCCCTTTTACTTATGCATTAGGTTCTCTAAAGTTCACCCTTTGTGCGCTTCAGAGTACACACTCGTTAATTAAATATTTATAGCACACGGTACTCCCATGTATGTTGTTTACGGTTGAACACAAAAGTAAGTTCTTTCAGAATTTACAAGAAGTAAAAGACTTCGTCATTCTGTCATTATTTATTGATGCCAAAGACCTTTTCGGCCGCACGGCGGCCATCTTCAGTGCTGGGTTCTTTGGGAAGCGCTGGCTGAAAGCTACCAGGTCTTTAGCTACCAGTATCTAAATTCTTGTTCGATTCACTTTTGATGTACAGACTGCATTAATTATGAGTATTTTAGGTTTCTTCTTCTCACTGCTTCGCTTCCTTTCGAGGAATCTTGAGGTGTTCAAAGGCGTTCGGTGTCTGCTTCCGACTCAAAACATTTCTTTTAAGTAAGGATTCCTCTAATCCCAATAGCATCACGATTTCTTGCGTCTGATAATAATTAATGAGTAATTGTTTCTCGGTGGTTTAGAGTAAAATAATAATAATAATAATAATAATAATCGAATGAACGAAAGTGTTCTGTTCAGCCATCGCGAGAGTTGTGTACTTCGCGTGGTAGTTTTGGTCAAGTTGTGGTTATCTTTCAAAATATTTTCCTCCGAATTCGGTTCACGTTTCCGATCGATTGCGTCACGAAGCGGAAGAATATTTCCTGGAAGAAGTCTCTCTCCACGTCTCATGGAGTGACCTCAATTACGTTATTTCGAACATGATGGGATACAAAATGATAAGCTTCATTTCAATGAACTACTTTTAGAGCGAGATACCAATTTCTGTTGCATTTGACGGTTTGATCCTCATTGTATACGAAGGAGAGACACATCTTCCGCAACGTATACACGAGAAAATATTTGTATTAAAACATTACAAACATGTTTTAACTTTAGGTCAGGTGAAAATGACGACGATCCCGGGATTCCCCGTTCGATCTCAGGGGTATTGACCACTACACCACCCGTTCCCCTTCCACAACTGTACACTATTTCCACCCAGACCTAAACCTTGGAAGACCTGCGACACATCCGCAGACAGGAGGTAAGTGAACCCAGGCGTCACACAATACTATGTGCACTGAAGTACCAGGTGGAAATGGTGTACAGTTGTGGAAGGTGAATTGGTGGTGTAGTGGTCAATACCCCTGAGATCGAACGGGGAATCCCGGGATCGTCGTCATTTTCACCTGACGTAAAGTTAAAACATATCTGGGATGCACGGAAGAGGCATATGCAAACATGTCTACGTGACCAAGTGGATGAAACAACCAGGAGGATCTCAATCAATGTGTAGAAGCCATTTTAGGGTGAGCGAAAGTGTAAGAATGTAAGAAAGCTAATGTTCCAAAAATTACAAGATGGTGGAGAGGAGAGAAAGAAACTGACAGCCAAATAAGTTTGAGAGAAATCAGTTTTCATGTATCATGGAATGTTGTAATATTTTTCTCCTTTTGGGAAAACATTGTACGATTCCTTCGTTATTTTATGTTAGTCTTTTAAATGAGGTGCATGATTCTTACACAACAAAACCGATTGTCGAAATTAGTTAAAGTTGCGAACCCAAAACGCGAACTGATTCCGTATCGAATTCTAGTAAAATTATCGCATCGAATCATTAAAAACATCCTCCTTGCATTGCAACCTATACAATCGACGATAAATGTTGAATTACTTCCTCTGACGAAATTTGAGTACAACTTTAATTGCAAATGTGCATTTCTTCTGTAATAATGAAACATGTGTCGGTACGCTTTTATCCTGCGTTAAGAATACTAAGTTTTTTTCTTTGAAATGTCAGAAAATATAAAACTTTTGTCAAAATATTGGCAGCGTAACGCGAAGCGGATCTCAACTTGAATTTTTTTTTATTTTTTTGAATTTTTTTAAATTTTTTATTCTTTTTCCTTTCCTTTCGTATTTCAGGCCGAAAAACCGCAGTAGGCGCATCAAGTGATCCGTTAAACTTCCCAGAACTTCTTGCGTCTTCTGAAGTTCTAGAGTATCGACACAGGTTCCCTATATCATTATGCGAAGTATGCAAAACATCTTCCGACAAACTTCCAACAGTTTTCGGTATTAAATCGGCGCGTTTGTTTGTTTGTTTGTTTGCTTCAGAAACTGTATCACAATCTTGAACACGAGGGTTCGCTGGGCGAAAGCGATAGTAGTGGTTTTGCGTTAACATGATCATTAATTTACGTAATGAATTAGTTTTGGCAATTTTTGAAGTAACTTCCATCGTGTCCGATGAGTTGTTGACTCAACGACTGGTGTCCGGATCCATGCGAGGGTTTCCACACTCTTCTTGTGGAAGTACATTCATCTGAATGCTGAGATCAAGATCTTCTCTTTGTGTTCCCCCATCGATGTGCTTGTGACGTATCTCATTCATTCATTCAATCATTCATTCATTCAAAAACTATTATAATTGAAGTAAAAGAAAAAAATTACAGTTTTCGTAACTCGATTCACAGAGAAAGAAGACAGAGATATTCAACCCATTTGATTGCTAAGTTAAGAGTTTTCTGCTTTTGTTAAAAGAAAATTCGCGGGGAGAACGACGTGGATCCTCAAAGCTAGACTCAAAGTCATCTAACTAAACTCAAGAGAAAAACATAAACAGTTACTCACTGTGTTTATACGTTAGAAGCAGCAAATTACTTTATTCTTCTCGACGTGGTTCGTAGGTAGTTTGTAACTACTCTCTTAATAATAAATTATTTATCTATTTGTCTAAAGGTCAATATGGCTGGATGTTTGTACAGGGTTTGTACACAATGCAGCCAACGCATTTACTTCGTCATCGTCCGTAAGGGTAATGATAAGTGTAACTCGCGTTACGTTGGCAATACTTTCTTCAAACTTAAATCTGTCGCCATCATCGACCATCAATTTAATTCAGTTGCTCTCGTGGCTGTTGCTATTCTCTACTTTCTGGAATGAATAATTACCTTGTCTCTTAGTTTGGTGTATTATAACTTGTATTTTTTACAGTCATCAGTCTCTTTTGTGCCTACTAATAATAATTATCCGGATATTACTTAAATTTTTAGAAGTTGGCAATTGCGTTAGGTAAGCATTTCGCACTATTTTCGGTAATGTTACATGACTGTATATTCTAATTGAATGGATGCAACATGTGACAACTTCACATAAGAGACTCGAGGGAATTCGTTCCAATTCCATTCGCTTCCATCTGCTCCTCCTTCCTTCCTTCACAAATATACGACTCGTGATTATTTAACCGCGTGGGACGTCAATAATCCCACCGCACCTCACTCCGGGAGCAAAAGTGACGAAATATCTTAGGCCCAGTTTCACCAAACGGGAACTTGATTAGGTAAATTTAATCACAAATACATTATAGGTGTTTCAACAAACAAAACTAATAATCGATTATGTTTATCGACGTTTCTAGGTTGGTAGTAATTTTGCAGTGCATTGTGGTAAGCGCAAAACGCATCTCGTTGCTCACCAGCGCCTCCAGCGGGCACCAGAGGCAGCTGTGGGTCACTGAACATAACCTATAAATCGAGTCACGAGCAAACAAGCGAAAATGAACGCTACATTGTACGGGAGAAGAGACCACGTGCGTTTTAGCATAAATCGCTATTTTCTCGCATCGAGGGTCCTAAGACGGAGGTGGACTTAATATTTCAGCTCTTTACTCTTAAGATAAGAATAAAGAAGTTACTTGTTATAGTTCTATACTACGTGTTATTGTATCAACAAAAACTAACAAATTTGTATTTAATATAACAGAAAAAAAGTCGTGTCAAACTATAGATTATTCGGAAAAACATTGTTTATAAAACAGAACTATTAATATGATCGAAAATTTTCACACATGTTCTCTTCGTACTACAAGTAGGTACACGAAAGAAATATCTGCAATGAAAACTATAGTTCAAAAAGGAATTCACTAGCCTTAGCTTTTGGTAAACTATCATCCTTAGTTGGAGATTACGAATGTAAAGTTTTATTGTTATCATTTTTTTAGTGAAATGAAATGACATGACGTTTGCCCCGAATTACGTCTAGAGCGTCAAAAACCATGTTGCATTTTACGAAATCGACTAAAGCATTTGTATTAGTTAAAAAAAACTACATACTTAATGCGGACAACAAATTGCTTGCAACAAATTAAAATATATTACCTTTTGAATATAATGTAGTTTAATATATATCTACGAGTTTTCTAGAATAATATTTAAATTTAATTGAGTGATTGCATTTATAATTTCGGAGACAATATTAAATGAATAAGACATACAACCGTTTATTGATCTGGGATGGTTTGTGAGGAACGGGCGAAATGGCTTTAGCCAATTAACGTAATATATCCGTGAGAGCGACTAGAGCTGAAGTGCCCCCCCCCCGCTCCCCGCCCGCCCCCCGCACCTAAAATGTTTCAAACCATATTCCCTTTCCGCTGACGATGAATTTTGATTCACGAAGAATTTTGATTCACGAAAAATACTGTTCGAACGCAAATGGCAACCGCGTGACGTGACAGAAGACAATGCGACCCTTGACAGGGAAAGAGTCAAACGACAGTCGGACAGTAAAAATCAGTGTAGCGAATCATTAATTAATTAATTAATTAATTAGAACTCCTTTGGTAAATAGTTGATAACTTGACTTCCGTGAAAGCGACCTTAATAAAACGTATTTAGACTGCTACACAAGGCTTTTTTTTCTTTTTCATGGAATCCAAGGAGTATAGTAATATTTGCAAAGTATAAGCATCTGAGTGGGTGGAAGGAAAGATAGGAAGCGAGTTGAAGACGCCAAGAGAGCGGAAGGAAGTTGGCAGGAAATGGAGGGGATCCGCTAGAGGGTGTAGCTAACGACATGCCGAGGCAGCTGGGAAGCGACGGACGGAGGCTGAGGGTTAAAGCAGATACTGCGATCGAGGATTCGTATTGAAAAATACTCTTAGCTTCGAGAATAAATAAATAAATAAATAAATAAATAAATAAATAAATAAGATAAAGAAATCATGAACGGAGACGCCATCACTTTGTTTATTAAATTATTGTTTATTAGTTGTAGCGAATTTCTTTGTAGTCCTCAGCGCGATCTTACAGCAGTTTGTAAGAGCAGCTCTCTTGACAACAAATTATTAATTATAACATTGTTGTTGTTTTTTTGTCAGTCTAACTGACTTGATGTTGGTAGTAAAAGTTTTTACCCGAAGTCCAACACTTTAAATTCGCCATCGTCCATAAGATTAATAATATTTGTACCTCGCGTTCTGTTGGCAGGACATTTGATTTCTGAAAACTTAAATCAATCGCCAACCCATCGGACACCGATTCCATTCACTCGAATGATCTCTTGGTGACGATGTTCTGTGCGTCGAGAAAAGTGTGGAACGAATATTACCTTAAGGCGTCTTAGTTTGTTGTGTTATTAGCTTGTATGTCTTAATTCAACAAATAGTCGCTTTTGCGACTACTATAAATGTTTGTTTGGATATAACGTGAATCGGTAGAAGGCAGCCATGTTGCAATCGGCAAAGTTACACGACTCGGAATATACATCAGCCTGCGCCTTGCTCTTATTTCACTTCGTGGTGTTGATGGAACCTCGCCTCACTTATTATTCCATCTTCTTTCCGTAACGAAAATCCACGACTCCATGATTGATTGATCAGAGGACGGTCAAACTGCTTCCGTTGATTCTGAAGAAACCACGATGAGGTACATACAGAACAAATAGGAACAAAAAGAAAATACTAAAAGATTCCGCGTGTAAAAACTCTGCTGAGCATTTTACCGTTCTACAGTGGAAACGAATCTTTCCGCTCTACGTAGGATTTGCTTTCGCAAACAATTTTTTACGTACATTCTATTCAAATAAACTGACTTGTTTCCAAACACAAGGAAAATGGCATTTTTTAATTATTTAATTTATGCGTTTTTTCGGTTTTCCTTTGGAACCTTTTAATTGAAAAAAATAGATGGGATAGTCTCGTGCTTTTCGCTTCTGGAGAGTTAAGTGCTCTATTGTCCTCTTCGTGATCGCACGTTTTTTTCCCTGCTTTTCCAGCTATAAAATGAAGTTATTATTAACTACATTGATTATTCTACTGGTGACTATTTAACTATTTTGATGAAATACAACACGAGAACAGAAGATCGTGGTAAAACGCAGAAACAATCAATCTTACAGCTGATCGAAGCCAAACAGAGTGAAACAAGATTGATCGCAGACGCTTTTGCCAATCCTCACAAATCGAAAGAATATCGTGTCTCTCTTATCGAAATCTGCGACGGAGGATTTCGCTCGCATTCTGCGTTCATTTTCAAGTGTTCTCACGTGAAGATGTCAAAGAGTTGATATGTAACTGCTGTCTTGAGAATCAAACGCGTCCAATATTTCTGTTACGAAGGCTTACATTAAAATCTGTTTTCCTTATGCGGCTTGAGTGAGTACTCAAACGATGGGTTTTTGCTTCAAAAATGTCGCGATTTGATAATGCTTTTTGTTTGACTACGAAAATGCGAAAGAACAATCGAATCGTCTTTGCAAAAGACTTTGTTAATTCAAAATAAAATATTATTCCCTTGACGTGGATAACGGAATAGTCTTGAGGTTTTCCATGTATTGATTCAAACTCAAAGAGTGGCGTCACGCTCTCCATTCGGTTGCATTGGATTGGATTGCCCTCTGTCTGATAACATGTTATGAGAATGAGATTAATTAGTACCTCTTCGAATTGATTCTTTGTTTTAAAATCCGTGTTTACGATATATCTTGGGTTAGGGTGAAAATTCGATTGACGTAAATCATCGGAAGAATGATTTTCTTTCCGTAAGTCGAGGAGCGTGTATGTTTGTATTTCGAATTGGATGAGAAGTTGTTTTATTGTTACTCGCTGTGCAGAAGAAGGGCATGAAAGAGAGAAACTTGCGAAATAAAATGGATTGGAGGAATCAAGAGGGAGCAGAGAGGGAGCAGAGACCGCGCGCCGAGTCAGTCCCTGAGGTCCAATATCCAAGACCAACCTCCGCCTCCTGGGAACATCGTCCGTGGGAGGGCAGGGGGCCTCGCCTTGACGTTCTGCGGCTCTCAATATGTCTCTGCGGAAATCTTGAGACATGCCCTGTTGCTGCTGCTGCTGCTGCTTGCGACCCACGCGTCCTGTCCTTAGGTTAGGTTAGGTTAAAGGGATATTGCACCGTGAATGATAAAAAACGAGCAATATGCGTTAAATCACTGTGAAATAGTTAAACACTTTCAATTAAGACCATTATGTATGTAAATGTTCCATCTACAAAAAAATTCTAGAATTTTCGATATCTTATTTTATAATGGTGAAAATGATTGACGCTTTATCCTGAATGACTGACTCGTTCAACTATAACAAAGTAGGAATACAAGATATAAACTTGAAATTTTGATGGAATGTTGTTTATCCATTGTAAAAATCTGTGAAAAAGAATGTTTTGAAATTCTGATTTCAAAATGACGAAAGAGTGAAATCTTTGGTTTTCTTTAATTTTTGCTACGTATCGCGAACTATCAATGACATAATCGATAAAAGGAGAAATTTTTATATATATGATCGTCTGCAATAACTGTAACAATGTGTGAACTGTATAAAACAAAAGCTGCGGGGTGGTTTTCTAATGTTACAAAAACTACCATAACAATTCTATTCGGAGATTTACACAAAGCTAAACCGTTTTTTCATCCCAAATATTGATGATGTGCAAATACGAGCGCTGCTTGTTTCCAGTAAAGAGGCTGCTGATGTTGTGCCTCCTCTACTGGACTTTAGTCGGACATTCAGGCCGAGAAGAGACCCGTACAGAGATTACAGCGCTGAATTCAGAGTCTGCTACACGCGCTTTTGGTTCTCCTCAAACTGCGAACGCAATCCGATTTTCCACCACGAAATTAAGGGTCTTCTTTTAAGCGGGGACTTCAGTCTCGTATCTGTCTCTNGAGTTTAGCAAACTCCTGATTTATAGCAAAATGTGTTCAAAATCTAGCGCTTCTATTGTTGCAAGAGCTTTACTTCTTTCGTGTACATGTGTTTCATTTTACGCTCCCTTTACAAATATCTTGTAGAATTGAACATTCCAAAGACAGAACGGAGTAAAATAATTCATCTCCTTCACTCAACGATTCATAATATGTTTTAAGTTAACTGTTTTTTGTTTGTTTTATTATATTACACCTTCAATATTTCCTCATTTTGAATCGCAAACTATGAATGTTGAGCTTCTGAGCTCGTAGGCTTCAACAGATACGACGCCTTTGCCTTCTCCATGAGTGTTTCTTCTTTGAACGATGACGAGGGAACGAGAGTATAATGTCTTAGTTTTTGCATGTAGCGTCGTGAAGTTTGCTCGTGTATCCGAGAGCACAAGGAAGAGACGATGACGGGAAAACCCTGATACGAAAGTCACGAACCCAAAATCCAAAAGCAAAAGCGTCGCGCCCATCGCTGTAAACTCTTTGAGTTTTGCGAGTGAAGAGACATTTTCTACAGAATATCAAAATATGTTTTGTTGTGAATAAATATTGTTTTGGCAGCTAAAAAGTTTCTTTGATCTTCTGAAGGTGGTAGACTTATTGGGCTGAAACAGAAGGGTAACACTTAATGACTCAATTAAAATTAACAAAACGTGATTGGAATAGGAGTATAGTAAATAAATGAAATATTTGAAATGTGAAGAACGTGTGAGAATAAGGGAAAATGTTAAGTGGATGCGAATCTGATTCTGTTGGCGAACGGCGACAGGAGAACAGGGAGTCAGTGATTGGCTTCATATAGGATTCGATAAAAGATACGAAGGTGATTCATTCGATGCTAATAATAATAAAAATAACAACGACAATAATAATTAAACTTAATGTTTGTGGATCTGGTTATTTAAGTTTTGAGCATCGTCCAATTTTACAAATTGTATTTCATTACATCTCTCTAGCAAAGTACAAATTAGTGTGACAGATTTCCAAGAATAATATTTACATGATGTGGGTGGTTTTTGTTTAGAAACACGCTTACTACATTTCTTTTTTTCCGTCGTCGTATTTGCGTTTGGGAAATGTAGAGTGCGCTGATGGAAGGTGGGGTGATATAAGTAGGGGTCATTTACATTCAGCTGGATTTGCCAACAACGTAGGTAGGTGTTATAGTTATTGACACTAGGAGCAGTAGGAGGTATAGAAGGATGAGGGTCCACTTTTGAATTGTCACAACTATATGAACTGGGACATAGAAGTGAAAAGCTATAACATTTTTTTTTTGTGACAGTGCAAGCGAGCATTATAGCCACTGAGCTACCGGAAGGGTTATATTTGTTTCGCACAATTAATAAAGGGTTTAATGATAGTAATAGAAGAGTAGCGGAGAGCAACGTTTGAGAGCTACGAACCGTCCAGCAAGAGGAAGTCGAAGGGAGAGGTCACGTGACTGGACGGTCGTGTTGTCTCCCTCACTCACTTGTTGCGCTGCTGTCGCTGACTATGCAGCTGCTGCGTAGCAACAGGCTGCTGCCGCCGCTCGAGCGATCGAACACGCGACCCACTGACTCAACTCAACTGTCTTATCCACTTTTATCCACTGATTCAAATTGCATTCCTCCTTTTGAACCTTTTGTACTGAACACTTTTTAAACTTTTCGCATTTAATAAATAAAGAATAAACTTTGTCAAAAAGGCAAACGCAAACTGTGTATGACCACGCGGAGGACAATAAACTAATTTACTTTCCGAAACCGAGCAAGGGACGTATTCCATCAATTCTGATCAAGGGCACTAAGGTAGTGACGGATTTAATACTATTTTTTAAAATACTTTTTAACTGTTATCAATTTATTATTCCAAAATGACGTTCGCCGGGATATACGTATTTATCTTTTCTTTGGTTTATCTCTACGTCCTAGGTATGCTAAAGATATATCACTCTTATTTAGAAAATGATTTTAAAAAAATCTGTTTCTGAGGTTCTTGGCGGGAAAATATCATTTACTCTTCTTCTTCGTGGCTGTGAATACGATGATGAATAAATGTGATTTTTCTGCGATTTCAGAACATTTATTATTGTGACGACCTTCCAATTTTCCATGTTCTCACACTACCTTTGGCTTTTAAGTTGTGCTTAGCTTCGGTTTTTTTTTTTTTTTTTTTNACATCAAAGGTCATTGGAGCCCGAAAAACTCGTACAGGTATGGAAAATGCAATTACGTACTTAGGGAGAGCCAACATGACTCTCCCCGCGTGTGGGACTCGTCGAATGATTCAACCATATATCCACTAAATACACTCCTGATCTACAACTCAAAACTCAAATATCAACATATCTCGAAACATTACACACATCATTAAAAAAAGAAGAAAAAGAAGAAAGAGGAAAATGAAGGATACCCTGATAGCCCTAATAGCGTCGAGATCGAAAAGAAGGAGGTGACCGAGGAAGGTCAGGAAAGAGAAAGGAAGGAGCATGGCACAAGCAAGTGGAAGTAATGCCAGACTCAGCTCGGGGCCCCGTGTTCGCCAAAAACGTACTTACTAGATGTAAGTCCCCTGAGGGCGGGGGGTGGCTAAGCTTCGTGAAGAGTGTCTTGGTGACAAGAAGACAACGTTTTCGAATAAAAAAAGAAACAAATCCAGACGTGAAGAATGTGATCCATTAGCCAAAAGAGAAGTTTGTTTGTGTGCTGTGTGGGTCAACAGTGTCTGACGACATCCCTTGTCGCCTCGGGGAAGTCCCGGAGACAATGGAGGAGCGAGACGGGCGCTGTTTGATGGAGAGGCGCCTAATTAACTGCTAATTTCCTTCCATAACAGTCACCGTCCCCTTCCTTGCATTCATTCCCCTCAAAAGCTCTCGCAAAATGTCCTCACGATCATCGTCGCCCCAAGTGGACGAAGGAAAAGCGAACACGCATCAGTTTCATATGTGAGTGTAGATGACATTAGTAAGTCTTGATGATGATTAAGGAGTATCAATGATGGGTATAAGTGCTACATTTTTATACCCTCAATAACCAACAGTGCATTACCCATTACTATTTATTTTGCTGTGTAGTATAAACGATTTAAATCATTTTTTTAATGTTTTCGAATCCATTACAATCCATCCAATATTCTCTCGCGAGATTGAATTGTTCCTGTCGTATATAGGAATTAAATACGATACAATATATTTATTTTCCTTAAGTGTTCACTGAACATCTTCCTATAAATTCTCTCTCTCCCTTTTTTGAGTCCGAATCTTTGGCAAACCTTGATAACGCATTATTAATTTGACATATGATTTTTACTTCAGAATACGGACTACTAAAACAACTCAAGGAAATTTCTCGAAATTAGACATTTTTAGAATAGTAAGACATATTATGGCATAGCTCGTTACAAATTTGATTACGATATTATTGTCCGAAGAGGGTCGTATGGTATATATTTTACTATATTATATAAGTGGACGTAAATAGTAGAATTGGGAACTTTTATTAGATAAAATAATTAAGCATTTTTGCATGTATAAAAGCGCATAAGGCGAACGTGAGTGTATCTGTCTGTCTGCTCTCTCTGATCACGACTACCTGAACCACTGAACAGATCGTGATGAAATATGGCGGCGAAGAGAGATTTTAGATGTCCAGAATGAACACAGTCTGACTTTTATTTTTGAAATGTGCGATAAGAAAGAGAAATGGAACAAAGAGATTTATATTTGCTTATGCTGCGTAAACGGTTAGAGATAGATGGCAACTATACATGGCAGTATTGGTTGACTCAAAGGAGTTCTGCAAAAAATATTAATCTAAATTATTGACAGAATGTTATTAAAAACGCAAGTATTAAAATACTTCAATTTAAGAAGAAAAAGAAGAAGAAAAAACAACCATCATCATATTTAATGGATTATATGTGTCGTGCATTTAACAGAGATTAAAAATGTCTTCAAATCGTATAATTTTGACGAATCGTTTCTAGATTTCCCGAGAATCTTAATGAAGCGCTGCAGGCGCGTGGTGCCTCTCGGAAGCGAAAATTGGACCAGCGCGACTCCTGCGAGAAGTGGGGGGTAATTACCCCTACGGGGGTAAAACAGCTATTCTGCGGGGTTAATAATGCTGGTCAGTCCAATTCTTGGATACTAACGCCATTTTCTATTGATTATGAAATTTTTAAAGGCGAAGAAAAACACGTTTTTCCTTCAGGTGGGGGCGGATTTATTATAGGCTTTGTCTAGGGGCAAAGTGTTTATTGTAACAATAAATCGTGAATTTAGTGGGTTTTTTTCAATTCTTATGATTTTCAAACACTATACTCAGAATAATCTATAGTTCGATAACAATTTGTACATGTAAAATAAATTTTTTGTGTTAAATTACAAACATATTAACATTCTATTAGTATTATAACTCGCAGCTAACTTTTTATCTTATCTAGGAACTTTTGCTGAAATTTTTGAATCCGCCTCTGCCTTAGGGCCCTTGATCGGAATTGATGGAATACGTCCCTTGCTTGCTTCCGGAGAGTAAATTAGTTTATTGTTCTCCACGTCGTCATAAGCAGTTTGTACTGTTTTTTGACAATAAATTTAATATTATTATTATTATTATTATTATTATTGTCAGCAAAAGCAGAATTTCTCGGGCAACGCTAGTAGAGCGCTTTCGATGAGGAATGTTTGAAAATTATGACTTCGGTATATTTTGGCAAAAAATAGGAGCTGGATATCCTATTATAGCTGATAGAGCTCTAAAAATGATAATATCTTTTGCTATCTTTTATAGATGAGAGAGTGGTTTCTCAACTTAAGTAACAGTAAAAACAAAGATCAGAAACCGTCTCAATGTGGAACATAAAAACTTGCGAATGCAAAAAAATTCCAACCTTCACGTTAACTTTCATTAATTAATTAAGGAAATACATTGAAATAGTAAATTCGTGTGTTTTTTGGGCAAATTTTATGATTTTAACAAAAAGACTATTCGTACGCATGTGTCGTTTTCTTCGGTAACATTATTAAGGAGGGGGGGCGGCGGTAAAATCAGTTTCCCTGATAGTTCGTCGGGGTAACAAGACTGAAAAGGTTAGGAACGACTTGACTGTAGATTATTATATAGTCAAGTTTAATATTAGATTTGTATTATTATGAATTTGAAAATTAGGATGCTGTACATGTTTTTAAAAACTATCAAAACTTTTTCTTTGATCTTATAGTATAAAAAAAGATTTTATTTCTTCCTTAGTGAAAGAAGTTTAGTGAACGCGGGGTAATCGGCTCGTAATGTAATATTTTAATCTGGATTTTGTTCTTTTGAGACCATTTATCCTGGAGACGTGGAGGAATAGAAGAAGATAAGACTCATTTTTATTGGCTCAGATTTTAGTGCAGCCTCCCTATAGTGAGCAAAGTTGGTGTTCATTTGAAATCTATTTTATCGCAACCCAATCATGGGGCACATATTCTGTAGAAGAAACTTATACCTGACGCAGATAAGTTTGGGGAATGCGTTTTAAGAAAAGGAATTAAATTTATAATAAAATCTTTTGTTGTTGAATTTGTATATTGCTTGGTTCTAAAAAGTTACTACACTGACTAGAGAACCCGAAAGTCGGAAAAGTTGAAATGAAGTTAACAAATTATATGTAATTGAATGAAGTTATCGAAAAATAAGAAAAGTTTGAAAAAACGCAAAACAGAGGAACGGAGAAGACAAAGACGATGCACAGATGTTTCCGCTCGTCAAATTCTTATTGCACCGCGGTTGAGATGGCTGCAGACATGTTTAGAGCTCGTAAAGAATTTAACTCTTTCAGCGTGAAGGTTTGAATTACTCGGAGATGCTTCTCAACCGGTGTACGACCAAGTTCTAAGACTTTGCCTTCTTCTCAAGTTTGAATCTCTGCTAAATCCTAGACTATTTGTTTGTTTGTTGGTATATTTCTACGTTACTTTCGCTCAAGAATATCTCAGACGATTTTAATAAAATCCTAGAAGAAAGGTATTTGCAGATAAAGTAGATCTCATTTCCATTTAAAGTGATTTTTGAACATTTTTTAGTTGTGGAAAATATGTATAATATGGATTCCAAGGAGTATTTTTTTTTAAAATTGAGTTGTTGTTGTAGTAGAAAGGTGCAAAAGATCATATGGTGGTCAGGGCAAAGTACCATAAAGAAGAAAATAAAAAATTTCCTAAAACCTTCAGAAGATGGCATCAGTGGTAGAAGAACTCTGGCCAGTTCCATATGCCATTCATTTGATTTGCATTCAATGCATTTGAAGTGAAAGGAGTGAAGCAACTTATTTCTGTGATCTTACGAACTGTAGAAAAGGATCATATAATGAACTGGAGTCTGATCTAATGAACCGAAGAAAGGGAGTCATAAGGTTCTATATGATGTTCAACGTCAAGTTACGATTTCTTATTTACTTAAAAAGAGCATAAAGACCATTACAGGCAGCTTCGTGAAGACTGAACGATACGTATGTCACTGAGATTGGACTTACCACCTTCCACGAATTATGTTTTTTCTTGTTTTGTGTTTTTCCACTTTAATTTTACATGAAATTTTCATTTTGTTTGACAAAGCGTCAGCATTCATCCGTTTCTTTAAAGAAACAGAAATGTGTTAAAGAAAAAATATATTTTAAATAATAAATTTGTCTTCACTTTGCATCTTTCCTTTTTACTTCTTCTTCGTCGTACCTTTCTTATCGTCGACCATCCGTTCGGTGGCGGTCTCTCTCCCTAAAAGCCCTCCGCAACGCCCTTTAACCGACCTCATCTTCGTGGCGGATTCAAAGGTTTGCGTCTGGAATATTGGATACGAAGGGAAAAGACTGTTGTAAAGAGTCTGTATTAGTAGCCCTTTTCCAATAACGCAAATTCAATATCTACCTTTTCCCTTCGGAGGGCAGAGAGAGTTTCTTCTTCCCCTGCGTCCTGTCACGCAGCGAGGTCTGTGTTCCGTTTCTCGAGGGTGAAGCATAAATCGCTTCAAATTGAGTTGCACGCCATTGCGCTTATCGGATAACATCATTATTTCAAACGTTGTATCTTCTGAAGCGACGCCATCACATACTCAGTCGTCCACTTGTGTGATACGTTTTAAGATATTCGTTTAAGAGACGAAGAGAACTTGACCTAGTAACGTATCCATCAAGGTAGGTATTTTTAAAGAGCTTTTAAACGATTGGAATGTCGGTCGTTAGAAAGCTAGTTTTACATCCTCGATTTAATATAATCAGTTTAGTTGAACTCGATATATTTAAATGAAATTTCGAAACTATTGAGAAATACTCAAAAGTAATTGACATATTTTACAAATATGTCGATCAGTCCTCGTCAGTTTCCTAAAGCAACAGTTACCTTCATCCGATGTAGCAACTTTTGTTCCTTGTGAAAAGTGATCGCTACATATCGTTGAAGAAAGAAATCAATCGTGCAGAAAAAATTGCTTATTTCCGATAGAGTGATGAAACTACACGAATAAAAGTATTTATGAAAATAATATTATTTTTTTAGAAAAAAAAATATTAAAAAATATGAATTCACACTTTATAATGATTCTATATGATTTCGTGTAGACGAGTAAAGGTAGATATTTTACTTGTCATGCTAGATGGAATAAATGCTGGAGAATTTTCCAAAGTGATAAATGATTTTTCAGTTAATAATATTGAGATCAAGTGATAAAATGGTAGATAATCTATTTAAAGTATTTTACAGTATATTGAAATTATTTCTAATTATTTAGTACGAATCGCAATTTCCACGTTAGGAATGAATGTGTTTTATTTGGACTTTGTCACCTGTTAAAAGTAGTTGGGGTGGGGGGGATACGTTTTTGCCTCTTTGAAATGAAGATGAAATATGGAACGAAGTGACGAGAAGCGAAGCGAATGATGCTGTAGAGTTATCCCCTTTTATGTATCGCTCCAAATGAAGAGACACGTCACCCGCTCTTCGATTAAACTCGAAATCAATGCAGAATCGATAACGTTGAAATGTTCGATGTGATGATCGATGACTGTGTCTTCCTCTCAGATTTTAGAGTTATTTTAATATTTAAGACGTTTAAGAAACACTTTTTTATTCCGAGTAATGTCTTTTTTGTGTTTCATTAATATAAATTTGCTCATATTACAACTCGTAGCGAACTATTTTTATTCTTATCTTAGATTGAAATTTTCGATCCTTCGCCTCCTTGACGGACTACGTCCCTCGCTTTGCTTCCGGAGAGTTTATTGACCTCCACGACGTCATATGGAGTTGGCGAGGGAAAACCCCATCCGAAAACTTCACCCAGTTCGACATTGCGAGGAGGGAAACGAACCCAGCACTGTGGAGAGAGAAAAGAGACGTCGCAGCGATCGCAACGAAAGTTCACAGGGAAAAAGTTTTCTCTGTAGTGGAGAAAAAAAGAAGAAAAGAAATAGAAGTTTTTTTTACCAGTGTCATCCGAGCAACCATTGGATACTAACTTATCCACCACCGCCTTATTCGTAACGAATGGAGTGATAGAAAATGAATGAAATTCCGTGTGAAGGAGAAGCAGAAGATGAATGATAAATGGAATGTTGTCTTTCTTCCTGTTGCCACATTTTTAGAATCCAGACACAACTCCGTCTTCATCTCCAGATACTTCTTCTTGCGACCCTGTTAGCAACTGCTTGTAAACGACGTCACTTGGACAGACGTCTGTATACAACGCGTGAGCGACCGGAAGCGAACGTTTCTAGCATCGCGAGCGAGCGAGGGTGGGAGGGAGGGTTACCCCCAAGGCTCTGCACTGGACTCTTACGGCTGTCGATGTTTTCATTTTGTTTTTTACACGAGGATCATTTTTAAGTACGAACCGTTTTAGAATAATGCAAGAGAATATTTATGAACATAACTTTTACTAGAAATGAAAATATGAACGTTTTTTTAAAAAATTTTTGGACATAACCATCGTACACGTAAAAACAATTGTTACATCGTGGCATCGTGGAACTATCGCCAAAATGACTAGAAGCACGACACGATGCACGAAACCATTAAAACATATGGCTCATGTTGAATTTCATTATAAATCTACAAAGATATTACCGTTTTAGAATTGGAAAGTTGGTAATCACAATAATTTTTATTACTAAAATATCAACATTTAATGCGCGTGGTAGTAGAGCAAGGAAATAATGAACCTGAATCATAACCTCGAAACGTTATTTTTGTCCTGGACCGATGTCAATTGTGAATTTTATATAACAACAAGTGTTTTATGTGATTTATTTATATATGTGACGTATAAATAATTAATTTATTGGCATAAAGCATTTAAGAGCAATGGTCGCGTAACGAACGATAAGGAAATTGACTTCATTTGAAACCTTCGATTTATTCGTTCGACTTGTGCTGCACACTTGGGATCGAAGGCTTATTGAGTTTGGTTTCCTTCTTCGTAGAGAAATTCCTACCATAAAACACCACTTCCCTGTTCGTACAAAATATTGAATTTTTGTATTTCCACCGACTTATTCGATGACAGACATAAGACTGTAAAAGATTTTTGTGTGTGTTGGATATGTTTTTTTTGAATATTCAGACTTTTGAACGCGTGAGTTATGTCGACGTTTGTGTTAAGTGAGTGATGTGAGTTCCAGAGAAGTTTCAGTGAGAGAATGAATCTCTTGTTGAAGCACAGAGAGTAGTTCTTGTGTTTTAAGTCTTGAGTCTCTCTCTGTTATTATGTTGCTACAACTCCCGCAGAAGGTTATCTCTTCCTCAGTCGTTTGCAGAAGCTGTTGTCCTTTTGTTTGTTGCGACAAACGACGAAGGAAACGTTTCGGAAGCTGCGTTTTGCATTAAAAAAAACGCTACCACGTGGTTTCACCTCACAGAAAGGAAGTGACATTGTGTAGAGCCAAGCGTCTGTTAAAAAAATTGTTCCAAAGGAGTGGTCAGGAGATTTCCCTAAAACCAAACATAACTAATTAGTTACGCACTCGCTGCAAGAAATACGCTAAATTCCAGAATTCTTGGGGAAAAAGTTCGGGGCGAGAATTGTTGTGCCAAAATGTAGTCCTTTGTTATGGCACAGAATTAATTATTGCACAAGTCATAATAAAAATCTACTGAAAAAGTCTCTTAATTTAGAATTGAAGCAAATGATTTATGATGGTATTGTAACGTACATAATCACGTGAAGAACTAAATTATCAATTATTATTACGAGAAAATATAAAGCCTACAAAAAAAGGTTGATAGATTTAAAATATATTGGTAAAAGTTAATAATTAATACTGGTTGTGGATATTTTCCGATTTTAAGTTACGAGTGGAATATTTCGTTCTTTTATAACATTCTTCTCGGCTGGAGGAAAATTATGGAAACTTAATTCCGGATTATTAGACATCTTGCTGCCATAATATTTCACTTCACATCGCAAACGACATTTAAATTTCTCCCTTTCGGACTTTTTCCCAATAAAAACACTAATGTTAATCTTTATAAATAAGTTTGTTTAAAGTCACAACTCGGAGCAGTGAACAGTGAATAGTGAAAACAGTTACTTGTAGCGCCGGATCCCAATAGAGGAAACACGTTACTTGAAAAAGAAAAAGGGACAAACTTTTAAATCACGAAATTGATGAACAAGTGAATATATATATATATATTTTATTTTTGTAAAACTTCCTTTGTAGTAGTTTTTACATCACTTTCATGAACTCTTTGTTCACGGGAAAGACATTCTGAGAAAGATATTTCACTTTCTCCGAAGTGAGACGAGTGAATGACGAAACCGCCGCCGCCGCCATGTTGTTACATGCTTTCACTTACTTCAAAGAAACATTGTTTGTAGGTAGATACTCTTAAATTGATAGAGTAACAGCTAAATCAGTTTTGATCTTCTTTATTATGAATATTGTTGCGTTTTAAGACAAGTAGAATAGAAATAAAGAACACAATGACACGTCTCAGTGATTCCACTCGCTTGGATTAAGGGCTGCTGGTACTTTCAACCAATATTCAATGTTACATATATTCTTCACTCTTTTTCAATTTGGGTATTTTAAGATATTTACAGAGAAATCAATTTTTGTTTTTTGGGAAATCTCATTGTCATCCAAAGTGGTTCAGTCGTCGTTTGCTGTTGCGTTCGTCGTGATCGCGAACCCTCCCTTTGATGAGCAGATGCTATTTCTAGAGGAGTGCTCGAGTAGATGTGGTCCTCTGCCAACAGACACTGAGGCAACTGTGACAGCCGCAGCAGCAGCATCTGTCCGTCCTTGCGATGTCCTTGACCCACATCAGCTGAAATNGGCGATTCCAGAGATTCCACTGTTTGTTTGTTTGTTTGTTAGTTTGGTGGAAAACGTTCCGAGGAACCACAAGAGAAATAGTTTTACCACCAGATGGCAAACTACGTTTTTCCAAATGATAAATTAAAACTTGGTACAATGAAGACAGATAACTTAGGTTTCCTTTATTTATTTTTGATCTTCACCATACCTTTTGCTAAGTTTTCACTAAATATTACAAATATTTCCAGTGAAATTAATATAAATACTTTACATGCAAAATATAGAAAGTCACATATCAGAATTATTTAGTTCCTAGTTCCACAATTAACGTTTTCTTTTTACCCATTTTGATCAATAATTTTAAGAAAGTACTACTTTTGTTCGCTTAAACAAAGACATTAACGTTGTTATTCTTTAGTCGCAACGATCGTGTCTTTATAATTTTCCTGATGGATGGATTGCAGTAGTACTTTGCTGATGGATCGCCGTTACGAAACATAGCTTAGTGCTGTGATGCGTCCAGACATCACAATGTTTTCTCGTGGATTCTCCGGTTCCTTAAAGGGATTCGTCGTTATTGACGAAATAGAAGTAGCCATCTTCTGTACTCACCTGCGCCCTTTACACGAATTTATTAACGAAGAGAACAGTTTCCAGTTCCAACAACTTTAAAAATACAAATTTCCTCGCCCGGGTTTTCCTCCGGTGGATTTTCCATAGACAGAAATGTCATTTCATACTTTGGTTATTATTAATCTCGAATTTTGACTGCACATTATATCTACGATTTTTCTTTTGAATAATAAATTAATAACAGTACGTATTTGATTTTTTAAAAAATACCATATTAAATCCGCCACTGCAGCCCTTGGGCCCTCCATCGCAATTAATGGGATGGTCCCTTGCTTTGTTTCCGGAAAGTAACTTAGTTTATTATCCCCCCACGTGGTCATACGCAGTTTGTAAATGTTGTTTTTTGACAATAAAGTTTTCTTCTTCTTCTTTTTTTGTTGGGTTTCTGAGACCAAAATTTTTCCTTAAGGACTTAAAACGTAGCACATTATTATTATTATTGTAATTGTTTTACGTCAGGAGTTTTGTGCGAATATTCTCAACAGTTGGCTGGACGTACGTGGTTCGAATCCCTCTGAGGTTTTGGAATTGTTACTCAAGTGTCTCAACGTCCAGACCGTCTCCCAAGTCCACCCAGTGTGCTCTAAAACGAGTACAAGGTCTATCCGGGAGATGAAAGCGACCGGAGCGTTTTGTGCTCAGACCAAGAAATCGCGGAGCTTCTCCCTTCCACAACACCTTTTATTCGACGCCCGATGATCTGAAAAAAGTGTTTTGAAACACAAAAAATGATTAGGTCTCTTTATTACACGTAATCCTTTTTCCTTGTAGTTGACCAGTCGTTGCGACAAAAGGGTCATTTTGTGACTCCTTCGCTTAGGAATTCACGACGTACTTTTACATCTTGTATTATTATTACTCTCAAAAACATTTTCTTCTCACGATAGGTTTTGAAGGTATTGTGCTTTCCTTCTTTCCCTATCAACTTATCGTCATATTTCTCTCTCATGTTTATCTTCGACTGCTTCTTCACCCAATTGTTGTGTTTATTCTTGAGGGGCGTATACCTGAATTAGTTTGTCTTCGAATACTCTCGGCTGCGCCTATTTTTATTCAACAATCTGAGTGATATTAAACGATTAACAGCAAAACAATTACTTAAATTACACAAAATTACAACAAGAATTTGAATTTTTTTCGATTTTGTGGGATATTATAAATAATAATAAAATCTGTTAGAAATCTGCCGTGAACTGCAACGTCAACCGATTACTCTTTTGCTCAGCAGTGGATCCAAATTTATACACTCTTTTTAACTTCACACTGTCTGATACTTTTGAATGACCTAGATATTGACCGCAATAATAAATAAATAATTATCCTTTTCAATTATAAAAAGCAAAGATTTACTTTTTTTTTACAATAAAATTTCGTTGACATTTAAATTTTATTTAAATGGTTGATAATTTGACTAGCTGACTTAATTTAATGTGGTAAAGATACGTGTTAGTCTGTTTCGTTCTGTGGTATCGTTGCCAACTTGACATTCAAAATAAAACATACTAAGTTTAAGGTTTGATCTACAGCACATAATTCCTTTCCAATTCTTTCCGTGTTTGTATTTCTCCTGGAGAATTCCCTCCTCGTCATACAGGGTCCTACGTTGGTCCAACCTAACTTAACCTAAACGCCTCCACAGCCACACGACCAGCTGACTGTCTGTCTGTCTCTGGCATCGCGCCACGCGCCATTCGTCTGTTTCCCCCCCCCTCCTCCTCCTTTTGTTTCACAAGAAGGAAGGTCGCGTCCCGCTACTCATCTGTTCGCAGCAGCGATTCTGTATTGTTGCACCCGTGTCCCGTTTTGTGTACATCCCTTTTTGTAAAAGCGACTAAATTAGGGCGAGAAGGTTATGAATTAATGACTAAATCTCTAATTCAAGCGTTTTGTAAATGTACTACCGTTTTATTATCTAAAAAAGTAGTAATATATGATTGTGCTATAGAAGAAACAATTTCATCTATGAATAGAGTTAACAATTTTCAATCATGTATTATTGAATAGTATTATTAACATCAAACACATACGTTATAAAATACGAGACTTGGAACAAAAATATTTTCTTAAATATTATTCTACAATTGGATATAAATATATAAAAATAAAGTGCATTTGAACCCTCGAAGCTTCCCGGAAAAAATACGAAAATATTCTCACTCCCTATTCGTTTTTTTTTTTTTTTTTTTTTTTTTGGTTGGGGCTTTAGGGCTCGTCAACATCGAGGTCATTAGAGCCCATCTCCCTATACGAACCGATATAAGAAGATGCTGAAAGGTAAAACCTTTTTTTTGTTTGACTCATTGAATCACTTTGTGTAATGAATAAGAACAGACACCTAAAAACTCTCGTGAAGGAATCAGATCTCAAAGTGCTGCTTTCACTTTTATAAGTTGTATTCAAATGATTTCTAGGTTTTTAGCTGCATATACTGATACTTTTATTGTTTCGTAAATGGAGCTAAGTGTTATTTTTTCGGTTTCTTCAAAGTTCGTAAAAATACAAATAAATAACATTTATTGACTTTCAAGGAACACAAACAGAAATGGGACTGTGAAATTCGAGAAATTTCCGAAAATAATGAATACAAAGAGAAAATGACATTTTTCTTACCGATTCCAGTTCTTCCGTCATTTCATACTCCGAACCTCCAAACAGACTCCCTAACCCACTCAACATGCTATAAAATGAATACGAAGACTATCTCCAGGGTCCGGAGCGAGATGCTGTCCTCTATTCCCTCCTCTACCCTCCGCGAGGCTAATGGGCCATGGGTATACACATAGACATGTTACATTGAAATAGACCCAGCGGTCTCTGCTATGAGTTGTCTGTGATAACATGAGACAGAAGATTTTCTGAGGTGTCGCCCTCTCCCTCGCCCATCCACTCGAAGGAGGGGAAGGTATTAGTGCGCAAGAGGGGAATCGAGTTACCCCACCAAAGTCGATGTGCGAGAGAGACAGACACCAAATGCATTCATTTCTTCCGTGTTCCCTACTTGTGGAGAAGATATGCGATCACCCGTTCGTCTGTGTTCTCAGGTCTTCCGGGGTTAAGGTCTAGGTGGAAACGGTGTACAACTGTGGAAGACGAACGGGTGGTGTAGTGGCTAACAGCCCTGCGATCAAAACAGGAATCCAGTGTTCGATTCCCGGTTCGTCACCATTTTTACCTGACCGAAAGTTTTGAGAGACACCAAAATTCGTTCTCCACTTCTAACACTGGGTATCATCTTTCATATAAAAGTGTATAGGGCATACCCCAAGGGTCTGTTCTGGGAGTCATATTTGACCTTTTGAGATGTGAGAGACATCGTGATTGGTAGTCGGTCGCCTCAGCACTTGTGAATAAAGAGGAGGATGAAGCCTCTCGTCTTGTGCCAGTTGTTTTTGAAGGAGTCGCAAAAATATGTTATCTCCTTTGAAGCACTCGGGAAGATCCCCTTTCATCTCCATCACTCAAGTGAACTCAACTTTCCTTCTTTGAGAGAAAACTCCTTAATACACACGACGACGAAGTTACCGGGTATTCCTTTGAGTCTTCACTGCCGATTAATTTACCAGCTGTTTCCTGCTTCTCTCTCTGTCTCTCGTCATCTCCCAAAGCTAATAATAATAATACACTTCTTCTGAAGAGACTTCTTCTTTCGTCTTCGATCGAAAGGTTTTTCCTTAACATGTGCCTCTTGAACGATTTTGCTTTCTTTTAATTTGACATTTTTCTTACCGATTTTTCTCACAGTTTTGTCAATTTGTTATTTTCCAAACAAAGGGAAAAGGCCGTAAATGTGAGGAATTAGTTTGAAATGAAATCCAAATGAAAGATGAAAGCCAATTATTGAAAAATATTTTCGGGAATTGGGTTAATTGGGTTCTTTAAATGTTACGAGAGGTAAAGGAATTTACTTCAAGCAGATTGAAGTAACTGCGACTGGCCTTGTTCTTGAATGGACGCTGCGACCTTGTGCAGAAGAAGACGACTAAATTGACGTCTTTCGTTTGGAACGTTAATTGAATGAGATGTGAGACCAACGATTTTGTTTAAGTTCATTCCTAACGTAAAGTGTTATGAAAAATATGAACTTTAATAATTAATTAATATCTATCAGTTGAGCTTTTGAGAAAACCGCAAGAGTAAGTAAGTTCACTCGAATACTATTTATTTTGCGAAATTTCTTATAATTTAAAAACATTTAATAACACGTGTCATTTAATAATATGTCATGTAGTCCCTTTTATATACTTATTTGTCCCTACGTATAGTGATTGAATGAACAAATACCGTATGACACGACATAGACATTCTATTCATAAAAGAGAATATTAAGTTAAGAGTAAGCGCGTATGTTCTCAGGTTAAGCGTGAATCCTCCAATTCACCTTATAATTATCCTGGCCCGGGTTTTTCTCCGGTTTTCCTTCGGGTAGAGGCGGATTTCTTATACAGGTTCTCTAGGCTTTGTCTAGGGGCGTGTTTATTGTAACAATACATCGTGAATTTAGTGTGTTTTTTTCAACTCTTATGATTTTTAAACACCATACTCAGAATAATCTATAGTTCGATAAAAACTTGTACATGTAATTTTTTGCGTAAAATTATAAACATATTGACATTATATATGTATTATAACTCGCAGCAAACTTTTTATCTTATCTAGGAACTTTTGCTGAAATTTTTGAATCCGCCTCTGCCTTAGGGCCCTTGATCGGAATTGATGGGATGGTCCCTTGCTTGCTTCCGGAGAGTAAATTAGTTTATTGTCCTCCACGTGGTCATACGTAGTTTGTACTGTTTTTTTGACAATAAATTTATTATTATTATTAATTAAGAATTTGTCCTTTTTGTGTACTTGATCACTTTCAGTGATTTCTCTTCGATGATCACACGAATGATTTACGAATGTTTTAGTTTCTTTCTTTAAGGAAAGCAAAAAGTTAATTTTGAATAATTTGGATGCGCATATCAATCACCCATCGTGAGTTTGGAGAAATCCAGTGCCAAATAAATAGCTGCGCGAGTGCTACAGTGGTATGTACTACAATGGAATGATTGTTCATTATTACAAGGTCCAAAATCTCCAAATGGAACTTCTTTATTTATGCCACAATGGCACTTCAGATTACGAATTTTAATGCTTTTTAGCGTTCACTTTTTCTCAGGTATTTTGAAGTCTTCCCGTTTGAGGATACTCCTCTACTAAGCGATTTTTCTGAATCTTCGTCTGATCTTGAAACATTTTACGAAGACTATTCTTGCAACTGTTGTCATTCTCCTAAACCAATCTTTATGAATATTATTTCAAAGATTTTTCATTTTATTCGGTAATTTTGGAGAGAAATGAGGTGTAAATGAAAAAAAAAATCAATCATTAAAATTACAATTTAAAAAATCGAAATTTTGAAAAGTGTAACGAAAAATTATTATTGCATCACCATACAATGAACGTCACTTTGTACGTTTCTGTCCAGTGAGAGAGATCTTGTTCTGTTTCGCTCTGCGCTGCTGCTGGAGCTGGTGCTGGTGCTGGTGCTGCCACCCGCGGCGGTATTTTTGCTCCACGACTGCGAACGAAAATAAACAATTGTAAGTGGCCGCAGGACGACGTCAGCGAAGGAGCGCAACCAAAGCTACCACCACACCGACACGTGACGTCACGTTGAGGATATACGTTCTCAGCTCATAGTATCTATCAGTAATAAACCAATAATCTTAATTTGTAAGTTTAAAAATGTTGAAGCAACTATTTTGTTAATTTTCAGTTAATTTCATTATTATCGTCACGCAGCGACTGCTTCTCTCCTCTTTTTCTTGTCGAATTGATAAATTGACATTTTCGTTGTTTTTTTTGTTTTTTTTTGCTGTAGTTAGCCGCAATGGCGACAAATGGATATTCCAATTAGTGTTTTGCACGTTTATTGTATATATTTTTTTTGAAAAGGAATAAATTCGTATAATACATTCACATAATAATAATAATAATAATAATAATAATAACAACTCATGTCAGTTTCCGGAACTGTTCTCGAGAACGACTCTTAAAAAAATGATTTTGATGAAATTCGTTCAATAATAAATTTAATGTCGAAAAAAGCAAAAGTTACAAACTGCGTCTTGTGACTTCGTGCAGAACAATAAACTAGTTTACTCTCCGGAAGGAAGCAAGGGACCATCCCATCAATTTCCATCAACTTCCTTTTAGGTCATTTAACATTTCAGCTTCAGTTTACTCCTCTTAAGATGACAATAAAAATAGTTCGGTACATGTTATAATATTAAAAGAATACAAACAAATTTGTATTAATAGATCAGGAAAAAGTTATTTCAGAACGACTTTTTTGTAGGTATTTTAAGATGAAAATCTTGTCTAGTTTTCAAGAAGGGTTATTGTAGTAATTTTTGTTAAATTAAAAAAAACAACTTTGAATTTCAAACGCTTCGAATATTCCATTCACTTTCACTTTCTTTTACTGACGAGATCTTTGAATTATCGCTTTGACCTCAGAAATGGAATAATCTCCAGCTAATGGGACGGACGGTAGTGACAATTCCAAATAAAGATAGTGTCTTATCAAATCGTACCTCTTCTTCATTTATCTCCAATTTCTGGGGATTTGGTCACAAATCTCTTCGAACTGGCCGACGTTCGATATGTACAATATCAACTTAATATTAACCAAAAATACAAAAAATATCTAAACAATTGTATGTTCTTTATATTTTGTGTGATTATATGTATATATA
>NNCF01128722.1:107845-141331 GCA_002313205.1 Laupala kohalensis
GGGGGGGGGCGGTAAACGAATGGATGGATGCTAAGTCAAAAATATACTAATTCCCTTTTCTTTTTGAAAGGAAGAGAAAAAATTGTTTGCAAGTGCATAAATTAGTAAAAATTTTAATCATTGCAAAAATACAACAGAGTATTACCTAGTGGAGGACAGTCAACTTATCCAATCAATTAGGTGTAGAATGGGGCTACTAATTAATAAAACCGACTGCGACTCAAACATTCGTAGTATTAATCAAGAATTCAAAAATCACGTTTCACTCTAATTTATTATTTGAAAATGGGAATTTCAAAAATTTATTTCTTTATAAGTCTCTACATTACACGAACAACATCCCATGAAAATATGAAGATTCTATCTTTAATATTTTATTCTCCACTTTAATGAATGAATTAGTTATTCACCGAACCAAATATTTTCAGTCCTTTCTCCTATTTAAAATTGAAATACCGCAAATAATGTTAACTAAAATTGAAATTGAAAATTAAAAACCTTTTGATGAATCAAGCGTCATTAGTACTAAAACTAATTCGTAAGTTTTGAAGAAAATGCCTCCTGATTTCAAAATTTGTATTTTATAATGTAAAAATATCCGCGTTTGTTTGTGTACCTTCTAAGTACTTGTATCTAAGACGAGTGTTTTTCCTTTTTTGATTTTCTGGTTTTTACTGAACATTATAATTTACTCTTTATTACAGAACTTTTAAGATAACAATTTGTTTAAATAGTTTTACGTTTATTTTATTTTAAATAACGGGTGCAGGACAAGTGATGTAGTTACTCCAAGAACCACCTTCTCCTATTTTTGTACGTTGCGTCCACAAGGCTACAAGTTACGAAGGCAACTTCGTTTCATTGTTAACATCGTGTGCCTTTGAACTTCTTCAGACATGCAGAGTCCATTACTTCTGGAAATGTTCACTTATATTAATGCACATTACCTGAATATAATTGATTAAAATGTTAATCATATCCTACCGAGATACGATTCTAAAATAATCGTTGTGGGGATGAAAAGGCATCTAATATCTTCGAATTCCGACTAAGATTGATGCAGTTTCCTTCTTAGTATTAGAATATGAACATTTTGAATGACAAATCATTGATTGTTAATATAGCCAAAGAAAAAATCAAACCAAATTAACAAAACATATACCGTACCGTCTATTCATTATGACAAAGTGGCAGAACAACGCGGCGTAGCCCGGGATTTAAAACAATCATTATACTGGACATTCTGGTATTTAAAAAATCTTTCAACACCTCATTTTTCCTGGTGTTCCTCGGGGTTCTTATATAAGTTCATATGTTAGTTTCCACATTTCTCCACTATCGTGATATTAAATTTTCTCTCTTGTCTATTTCAAAAATTAAATATTTATGCTAATATGTATATAATTACGAATTAACTTTAACATCCGTGCAGAAGGAAGATACGCAGAAAGCTTAAACAAAGCGCATAGTTAAGACAAAGTCTGAATTCTTTGGTTTTCATTTCACTTTTAGGTTAACAATGTTCTTCGCAACATTTGTATGATTTCCCTTCTAAGATTCGCTCACTTCTGAGATGATTCGTTCACACTTCGTAGACGATTCGTTCACACATCATAGACGATTCGTTCACACATCGTAGATGATTAGTTCAGTGGAGTGTCCTTCCGCCTCAAATATCGCAATTGAACTCTGGCGGACACATTAGTAAGCTACACAGTCAACAGTAATATTAGTGAAGATGCACATCTACTGTTTAGCAGCAAATTTTAATTGTTTTTCCGCTCTTGCAATTTATTAATATTGACCAAACTTGACATCATGATTGCAGTAACCCACAATAGTGTCCTTGGAAATTTCAAATCATTTCATCGGTTACTTCTTGCAATTCCCATACCTCGCACATTCCAAATATACGGGCTCTAATGACCTTTGCTGTTGACGAGCCCTTAAAGCCCCACAAAAAAAAAACTTTCCAAATAATTCACTTTAATTAGTATCAGTGTCTATCGGTCACTCTCTACATTCGAGGAGAATCTTCAATACTCTCTTAATGTCTTTGTATCCGGTTACGTAAGAACGGCCAGCAAAAAAAAAAAAAAAAAAAAAGATGATAAGGGCATTGCATAGTAGCCATGACACTGAAATAAATTCGAAGCTTATTTTTAACAGAGTTATTTTGTCCATTCATTTACGCGTAAAACGTTTCAAAGTGGAATATTCCGTGTTATGGAAACCCGAGTCATCTGTTCTCTGTCTCTTGACGACGCTTCCACTGTTTTTGATGATGCTACATAACCTAACTTCGCTTTCGCATCGGTGACAGATTTGTGTTCCATAATTTCGGAGCTTCATCGTTCCTGTCAGCGATGTACATTCTGTCTGGACATAATTAGATCTGAGATGTAATAAACATGAACTTGGAAATTGTATAAGGTTTCGTCATATGTGAATAGTTATTAATGTAAGACTTAAAAATGAAATAGCGTTTTAGTAAAATAATAATTTATTTGTGGCGAGTTTCGAACTGGTTTTACTACTACTATAGTGTATATATACTAATATATATGGTGTATATACTGTACACCAAATATCTGTTTTCGTCGTAGTTTTAAAATTTGAATGACTTTCTCGTGCACCCGTTCCAGTCATAGACACCAAAGAAGGATATGATTCGTGTCTTCTGGAAATTGAACAAAGAGGAGCTGCGAAAGGAAATAACGTGACTAGAGCGAAAGTTATAAAATATACCCCGAAATTTAATTAGTCAATCTTAATTAATAGATACCGACCCTCATCTTGATTTGTAGGAAATATCGTGCTATCGTGAAAATGAGTTAAATAATGAATTCGTGTCTTCGGTTGAAAAGGAGGTATAGGATTAAATAGAAGCAGGATGTGTTATCGAGCCGTTGAGAAGTCGTAACTCTTGAGGAGCTGTAAAAGTAACGTTTGACCCTCCGCAGAGAGCAAAAGATGCGTTTTATTAGCAGTTCCGCCTCCGACGCTCTCTCTTTGTGCAAGAGATAAAACGCAGACGGGGAGGAAACTCTTTTCCGGGACGAGAGACAATGACCTGGGATCGCGAAGTATTTATCAGAGGCGGAAACAAACACTTACGTCTTATCAGAGGAAGTGATGTGAAGTAAACGGTCTTTTCTTCTTTTCGGTTATGAAGGAACAATTATTATTTTTATCTACTCTATTTATTGCACTCTGCAAAACCTCTTGAGTTAGGTTTAAATCAATTATCGTACAGTAATTTTTTTAATTTTTATCTTTCATTCCCTGTTCGCGGGTCTGGCACAGAAGGACATGCGTGGGTACTAAAAAGAAGAGAAGAGACTAGCAGTAATCCTATAGTATGGATATTGTTGCCGTGTTGTAATCATTAACAACAATTGTATCGCTGAAGACGTGCAACTGGTTTAAACAGGCGAAAGCTGTGTTCTCATAAAAACAAAGAAATAATATGTACAAATATCTAGACATTGGTCCTAGTCAACTTCTTTAATTTCTTCTTTATAAGTCAGAGGTTTCAGATTATTTGGCACTGTGATCTAATAGCAATGAAGTAGCTATTTTTGCAAACCTGGGAATTAGTTTTTACTTTTATTTCTTATTTTACTAATTACTCGAGTATAATTTTTCCATTTTTCCAAAAGCAGATCGAATAGTATTATGTTCCTGCATCGTGTGGATGGAACAATGGATCCCAGGTAGTTCTGCCTCCTTCATCCTTCGATATCGTCCATAAAGTTTTATTCTTTGGAATTTATTTTTTTCGATTCGCATAATCTATACGATAACACGTATAACAACCGTTTTCGCTTCATTACGTTGTAAATCTGCCTTTTCACTATGGGGATGCTATTGGAACAAATGTTGGCTTCTTGTGATATGTTTCATGAGACATTTTTGAATTGTGTTTCATATTCTGTTAAAAATTTTGATTTGTTAAGACATCAACGGCGTGAATTAAAGATCTTATGCTATTTTGTTCACTATAACTCGAACTGTGATTGGTTTGTATTGACGTATCGTGTTTACCCAGGACATAAAGAATTAAGTGAGTTTCATTCTCTAACCAAATGCACTTTTTAACTGTCTGTTAATCATTCGCACACGCTCATCTAGCTTCACTACATTCAACTGTTGTAAATAGTTGAATGCATGGTAGCGTATAGTAACATTGATATTTTTCACACGAAAATTATTTTTGGAAGTAGTGTTACAGGGATATTTTGTTCAAATAATCTTAGAAAAAGGAAAAATGTGAAATCGTCATAAAACCAGGTAAATTCAATTGAAAGTTAATTTAAAATATTTTCTCCTGGTTTTGTTTTTTCACATTGTTTATTGTAATTTCATTTTGAAAACAATTGGAGTATTTCCCTGAATAAGTCATTCACAAATATGAATTAATGACTGAAGGAAATAAAATGATTAATATTAGGGGCGTTGGATGTCACGATTTTTGTTTTATGTTGCAAATATTATTAATCCTCCACTTCCTTTGGGACCTTTGATTAGAATTGATGGAATACGTCCCGTTTTGCTTTTCTTGTGGAGAGTACATTACTCTTGCTACTAAACACAGCGGCGCGTACTTCGATTGCGTTGGGAAAAAGCCGACCGACGTATGAAATAGCGTTTCTGAAATTCGTATGCATTTGGCAAAGACGGAATCTCAAGTGAATATAAAGAAAGTTCAAAATGTATCCAATATTCACGAGCGATGTATATTTGACTCTTTTGAGGTCTAAAAGAACTTTATTCTTTATATTTCGAGATCTTTTTTCTTTTTACATTTTTTCTTTGTTATTCAGTTGAAGATATCGATACATAATACTGCAAACTTTAACTATCTCTCTACGTTTATTTTTTAACGTCTTGTTATTTTTGTTTTAACGTGCTGACGTAATATCAAATTTTCTTTTTTTAATATAATTGCAAAAAGCGAAGTCGGGGTGAGCGAAGTCAAAAGACATCGTTAAAAATAGTTTCGTTGTTCCGTGATCATATTAACAAGGTTCATGCTTAGCTGAAATGCTCAAAATTTAGAAAATATTTTCTTTAACTGTTAGAAGACTAAGGGCGAGCAAAGTATAAAATTACCTTAGAGAAATTAAGCAAAGTCATTCCTTTCATATAAGCCCGAGATCGCTCGAATCGTTTCACAATGAAAAATCAATTCCAGCTGCGCTTCCGCTGCTAAATCGACGACGGCCATTGTAAGTGTTACTTCCTTGTTTAAGTATCCGATTTGCCAACGTAACAACTAAAACCCCTTTTTGTTGTCTTACTTCAATTGGAGATTGCGATTAGAGTGAGTCTAGTCAAAGTGTAGCCGATGTGGGTCCAGTTTGCGTCAAGTTGGAGCGAATGTAATTAAATCCACATGGTTTTGTAGATATATTTCAATAAATTTGTGTCGAAATACAATTTCTTGTTTTTTAAATGGAACTTCGTATCTGAAACTGATCAATCATTTTTGAAAGAGAGTTTTCACTTTCATGTTTTAATAACGTATCAAAATGGCGGCTCTGCGTGCACGGACAACGCGGCTGCACTCTTCTTATAACCCTACAATCAAAATGGCGGCCTAACACGCGTTGCCAACTTGTACTTCGAAGAACATATTTATAGTAGTCACAAGAGCGAGTATGTGATGTCAAAAATTAAGACAACAAACTAAGACACGAAGGTAATATTCGCCGAATACAGAAAGAACAGAACAGAATAGCAGCGTCGCGAGAGCAAATGAAGTGCACTGAGGTTGGCGATAGGTTTTTAGAAAATCGAATGTTCTGCCAACATAACGTGAGGGACAAATATCTTTACTCTTACGGACGACGGCGAAGAAGTAAAAGTGTTGGCCGCTCTACCAACATCCAGCCAATTAGACTGACAATAAGTAATTAAATATAATAATAATAATTTATTATCGAGAAAGCTGTTACAAACTACCTATGACCTCGTTCAGGACAACAAAGTAAATTACTGCGATTAACTAATAAACACAGTGATTGCATGGTTGGTTTCCGTCCGTCTTTATGACTTTTTTCTCCTCTTCTTCTTAAGTTGAATTTTCTCGAAGCAAACGAAGAAACACGACCAATAACCCCGAAGCGTCGTTGACGGTGAACACGTACCGCTGCTGTCCTCATAATTTGCGTGTAGCATAACAACAACACGGCGTTGTCATCACTGTTGACGACGCAGCCAGAAATAAGAGCAGGAGCTCAAGACCTGCGCTTTGTGTTCGCGGTGGTTCTGGTGCCGGTGTTGGTGTTGGGCGGCGGGCTATTTCTACCGACTCGCGTGAAATCTTTTGTACACACGGGGTGTTTGTGAGGCGGCAGGCGCACGCACTAGACCACCCCTTCCTCCTTCTTTTAAAAAGTATTTTCTTATTTTTATCTAATGCGGAGTAAGAAATCACAAATTGTCTTGTTGATGTGAAGTATCTGAGATACAGTTGTGAACAGGGAAATACTTCATCCATCCACATATCTCTAGAGTTGCGTCAATGTGCATCTTATGTGGATAGATTACCTTCTTACAGCTATTTTGGCAAAGACAGTGATCTGAATTTTGTGGTTACATGTCAAAGCATTAAATTCAAAGTCGAAACAAGGACAAGGTCTTATTTCTTTATTTTACGCTGCGGGGAGGTGATGTGATCTATTTTGCTCTCTCGTGTGATGCTCCGTTCTTTCTCTTGAATCTCTTTTGCTTTGATGCAACCGCCGTGTGACTTACTCTCTCTTCTCTCTTCCTTCTTCTTCTTCTTTCTTCTCCTTCTTCTTCTTTCTTCTCCTTCGTGTTAGCGTCAAAAACAGAAATCCTGTATTACCCGCTTGCACTAGTAAATGCAACTTTCATCCGAGTCTTTTTGTTAATATTCGTAGACATGTTGATATGCTAAAAGTAAGTATGAAGCGTAATGGACACGTGGTTTTAAATTAATAAATAAAAATGTTAAAAGCAGGGAAAACACACAGCTCACTAAAATTTCCAAAAAATTGAATTTTCAGAGCGGGATTCAAATCATGGAAATAAGATGTTTTCAGTGTGTATTTCTATGCACAATTGCGATCCTACATGGAAGATTTTTCTTTTTTCATTTTTGAGGTGCGACCATATCACTAAATTTTTAAATCTTAAATCTCCTTCAAATCTTCGTACAATATTGGCCACAATGTGTAATTTCACTCTTAAAATTAGGTGAACGCTCAGTGAAAAAAAGTATTGTTTTATAGCGTGTGTTTTCCTTCTTCTGAATGTGCACCCCGCACCACTCCCCCCTCCCTCCTCCACGTCGTTGGGAAAAAGGATTCTCGCTCTTCATCAGAAGGAACTTTTGAGACACGAAGGCAAAACACTTGCGAAATGAAGTCGTGGCATCCAGAAGAGAGATCAGAGAAAATCAGTGTATGGAAAGTGCGACTCGTTAGACAAAAGGAACGACCACGTCTCGGTCAAATGAAATTATATTTTGGCACTCTGGGTGCAACATTGCACACTTACAGCAGCAAATTGAAAACGCCACTAGACAATAAAGTTCCGAAAAACAATGATGATGATAAGAAAGCTTTATTCCTGAGTCTTTTGAGTGATGTTATCATTTCCCCCTTCCGTTGTTGTCGTTGTTCTTTGACAAGTCTTTTGCTACTTGTCTCCGGAGAGAGCAGAATAGAAGATTGCTTGGTTTCTTTCTCGAGTGAATTGAAATCTCAGTGTACAATATACATTTGAATTATTCGATAATCTCGAGATGATTCTTTATTCTTGGTATCTTTTATTCGCTTTACATCTTCAATTATGGAATCATACTTTCGTTTTGTCATTTTACTCACCAATTCGGTGCTCGCTTGCGGACTGGGAGCCACACGTGACGGAATTATGGCCACAGGTTACGCACTGGCAGCCGACGCGGATTGTGAGAAACAACAAGAAATGAGAGAAACAAACTTTTGAACTTTAACGATACGGAAGACAGGCTTCGTGGGCGACAAACGCGTGCGACAAAAGTGTAGCGTCCCGATCACGATAAAATCAAGACTAACTTGATCATACTTAAACANAGTCCTTAAGATCTTTCATTGAGTCAGAAGAGATTATTGATTTAGCGTGTACATTATAAGTCAGTTTCAGATCACAGGGGGGTAATAAAACAATACATCATTGCAGAGCATTGGGTTGGACACATCGTTGAGAGTTCTCTTCTATTATAGATGACGTCGTTTGGTTTTTCCACCTTTAATTATAGATTGTGTAGTAGTGGGCTTCCGTCTCCACTCATTCTCCATGAAAAGGAAGGGGATGCTTCCGGAAAGAGAAGCTTCTCGAAGACGGTAGGTCTGGAAAATGATATCAGACGAAAACGATTGATATTTATGTTGGACTCACAGAATGTAATTATGCATTATTGATGATATGTTGAATGAAAATGGGAGACGGGACCGAGATTCCAACACAACATAATTAATCTGTTATCTGGCGCTATGGGAAGAGATTTATGGCTTATGGTTTACGTTCGAGTCTTCTAACCCACACAATGTCTTATGGTGTCTTTGAATCAGTTTCTTCAACGCAACGTCATTTTGACTCTTTGATAGTTAGCAAAAATTCTTCTTAAAATTTTCACAAACTTATAATTATTAGTTTTTGAGATTTAACGCAAAAATGTAATGGAAATTGAATTATTTATGGAATGGTTTGGTCACGGGGTTTAGAAATCTGAAACTTGCAACAGCTAGTTTTTCAAAGTTTCATCGCAGAATATAAAAAGATGGCCATGACCGGAACGGCTCTGTTTCATACGAAAATAGAAGGAAGAAAAAAAAAGTGTTTATTTTTGGAAGGCGCCGACTTACTTCCATATTCCATTCTCGTCAGTCAACTGTTCAACAGTCCGCCCAAATGCCGGACGCTGAGCGGGAGCTGCTCATAAAAATACCTCACTTCCGACGACCAGACAGCGTCCATTTGCTTCTCCTTTCACCACAAACAACTCTTCCTCATTCGTTCGGGAGGATGAACAAGCGAATGATGGAAATGATTTCTAATAATAAATAATAGTAATAGTGATAAATGGTTATAGACTGAAACCATCAGAGGATCATCTGCTCCTCCACCCGAACGCATAACAACATCCTAGTCCGGGCTTTTTTCTCCGGTTTTCCTTCCGGATAGTTGCGGATTTCCATAGGTGGGAATGTCATTTAATATTTTTGTTATTATTAAACTCAAATTTTCACTGCATATAAAACTATTAAATCCGCCACTGTCCTTGAACCCATGATCGGAATTGATGGGATGGTCCCTTGCTTGCTTCCGGAGAGTAATTTACTTTATGGCCCCCCCTCTCCCAACTGGTCATAAACAGTTCGCGACAATAAAGTTTATTATAATTACCTTGCATCCATAAATAACAATACATTAATAAAGTAAAAAGTTTCTAAATAGAAATACATAGAAATAGAAAGAATACACATAAAAATCACTCAGAAATTGGACGAGACGTTTTACCATGACTACGTGAATACTGATGGTAACAGGCGAAACGTATCGTCCAATTTCTGAGTGACTTTTTATGTGTTTTCTTTCTATTTTCATTAATTTAACACTTTTTATTTTACCGAAGTCAGTAGTGTCGCTTTATTTTCGAGATGTCCGAAATACAACATACAAGTAAATATATACATACATTCACGAATATACACCTAACAATAAAGCTTACACGCATAAATTACATCACAATAATAGAAGGACTTTTTATTACTCTAGTCTGGGGTGTTCATCTACGGATCATCTCGATTTTAAAATCTTAAGAAATAAAGGAAACCCCAGAAAACCTCAACTAGGATGACGACTGAAGGGCGAATACAAATATGAGAAATTATTCTGCAACGTACATAATAATTACTTAAAATACATTAATTATGAGGAAATATTACGAAATATCGCGAAGAATGTTACAAGGAAATTTTTAAATTACAAGATTAAATCTTACGGATTTATGATCTTACAAATAACATTAAACACATTTAAATTTATTATAGTATAGTAGTAATTATAACAAATATAATTATTATATTTATATTTGATAGTTTTAATCCATATTAAATTTAAATATTAAGAAATTGTTTTAATAATACAAAATTATGCGTTATACTTAAAGAATCCTCATTCACCTTCTGAAAGGGTGTCTCGTTTCTCAGCTATTAATATTGGGAAGATTGTACTAGAATGGGACAATTACCTCATTCCTCTTGACTTTTGACGTTATTTTAAACTTTCACATCTCAGATTGTAATAATTTTTTATTCACTTATTACAATCACTATGACAAATAGTTTTGCAACCTTTTCCAAAATGCAACCTTTTCCAAAATGATTTGAAGAAAATTGATATTTGTTAGTAACAATTTGCTATTTACCATAACAGCCAGAAACGAATAAAAAAATAAGTTTCTGTCTTTTGAATAATCTGTATCAAAATTATATTACTGATATCAACCGTAGAATACTAGTCTGGAAAAATAATTTGATATGTTAAATTTTTTTTAAAATAAATATTTTTTTGTAAATTTAAGAAATGAAGATAGAGCAACATTCTTCTGCCTGTTTTTGACCGCGCGCACATCGTCATCCTGATTTTTCAGTCTGTGAATTAATTCATTCATAGTTGTTGTGTTTTGTTCTTTGTTTTTCAACCAGATGAAGTAGAGCAAATAGACGCAAAGTCTCTTCTCGAATAACCGCAAAGGACTGGCGCTCATTTCTTTTAAGAGCACGGAACATTTGAATGAGCAAATACTTGTGCGGCAAACAGCGAAGCTCCCGAGAGCGGAAACCACACACACACATCCGTTTCGTTTATTTACTCTTCTGCACAGGGCTGTCCAACCTTATCACTTCCAGCCACATCCGGCCTGTGACATTACTTCGCGTTCTTCCATTTCATTTTATTTTGTTCAGAAAAACGCGGTGACCATGTTACGGAGGAAGGTGTGGGTTTATTTATTTTGTGTGTTATGGCGAGGTTCTTCCATCTATCCGTGACTCGGGTAAGGGAATTGGGAAAGAGAGATGTTGGGTTGCCGGGAAACTAATGGTAACGAACCGACGTTTGTCTGGAATTGGTGAGGGGAAACCCCAGCTGAAAACCTCGCCTAGTTGTAAATTACGTTTTCTTTTAAAATTTTTGAAATTTCTTTACAATTTTTTTACAAACTAATTGAGTGACCATACCACTTTTTTGGTATTCGAAAATTGTAACATTATAAATGTAGACTCGGATTTTTAGGTTTTTAGATATTTCTTCTTGTAAGAAGGGATGGTGAAAAAAGAATTGAAGAAGCGATGAGGGGAACGGGAACTGAATATGTTGTAATCGTTGCAGCTGCTACAAAAGATTGATTCATATAAGTGCTCGTTAAATCGACTTGCACTTATTTTAATTACTTTACTTAACAAATAAAGATCTTTACAGCAAGATAACGGTATTATTTCATCAATGACCGTCTAACTAAATGAGAGAGTGAACCAAATTATCGTAAGTGCAGATATTCTGGAGAATTTGCGAAATGTATGGCAGAGAGAATATTCGCCATGAGTTCCAAACAAAACTTGTGATAAAAACATCGCATATTAATGTAATTAATGCAGTGATGGTGTCATGGCGAATGTAGCAGTACCACAACCACAACGCTGAATTTCCCAAACTTCCCAACAAGTGGAGGTCCTGCGCCCCTTTCTCCTTCTGGAGTCGACATTTCTTGCTTTAGAACTTTACCATTTCTATAATCTATATATAAAAAGAACGATAAATTTATAGTTGGGTCTGTATTTTCTCTCCCCTTATACTTTTTTTTTTGAGCTGTGAATATTCATCACAAGTTATATTTGATATGGCTCTATTGAGTCTCGAAATAAAATTATAATCAGTGTTTGTGTTTAAGTAAAATATTGGAATATCCTTAAAACGGACACATTTTGTTTTGTGACGCGATGAAACGTCGCGAGGCAATTGTCATATTTTGCAGGTCACGTGACGAAATCGTTTTCTTTCAACGTCGCGTGTAAAAAAAACAACTCTTACGTCTACACCGTTGGTGGTGGTGATCTGGTGTCCAACGCAGATTGTCTATGAAGACCATCCCCGTATTTCGCCTATTAATCTATGCTCTACGTGCGAATGGGTCACCGAGATGTCACAAATTGAGTCACTGTTCTAACTACTAACATATGTAAGTTTCAGGCGTGTTAAGTCCAATTCTATTTCTAAACCGTGACTTATATTTGTGACATCTCGGTTTCTCAAACTATGGGGGGTCGGCCGATTGTCCGGAAGGAAGCAAGAGGTATTTTTTAAAGTGTCAATTTCTATCTGAATTTTTATATTTGGATGACTATATTTTGCTTCGGAAACTGTGAAATAACTCGGGATTGTTGATTATGTGCAACTTTACAAACTTAGTGATAAAAGTGAAACTTAATTTTAAAACTTTTTCAGTTTTCACTTTTATAATACATATATACTGTGAATTTACACCTTAAATTTCATGCTAATGACAAGTTCTGTGGATCAGTACATTACGAACAGAAAAGAACAAAAAACGTATTGTAAAACCATACCTTTAAAATGATTTATTCTTGCAATTAGTTTACTGACCATTTTTGGGTAACAAAATTATGATAATCAATTGAAATTAAATGTGTAAATCGTACTATTGGTTGCGGGGGGGGCGGGGTAGATTGGAGGTTATTTTGTGAAGGAGGCTTCAAAAAACAAAGTTTGGGAACCACTGGTATAAGAGAATTGCTGTTGGCGCAACGCAGTTGTTTTTGGACTTCAAACATTTACGAATAGAATACAGTATGTATGTCTAACGAAATGTAATATTTAACCTGAGAGAGGGATAAAGATGTTCTACTCTGAATATAACGCGGTGGTTGTAAACTTCTCGTTTGGACAGCACTGGCGAGTGACGCAGCGGCGGGCGTTCTCCCTTCCTTCTTGTAGACCTCTCTATTCCTGGGTGAATACTCTTGGATGAAAACAAACCATAAATAATATTTATTTACCACGTCGCCGCCGCAGTCGCAATCCCGTAGTCGAACGCAACATTCGCTTTAAGCCTCGACGCGTCGCACACTAGCAGCTTCGGCGTAATGTCGTCTTCAGTGTTTTTTCCAACAGACTCTCGCACAAACAACGCGCACATTTAATCATAAGATATGCTTGCGTAAATCTTCTTTCATAAGTCATTATTGATGTGTATTTTTTATTTCATTTTAAATTTCTTTCGGTGTAGATCATCTGACCGCGTCGTCTTCAAGGTTTACGATACGCAGCACTACAGTGCGCTGCATTGCACTAGTTACATATCGTATCTATGCCTCTCCCATAATCCCACAATACATGTATCGATATATAGTAACATTAATTCATAACTCATTAAATATGTGAGAGACAGGTTAAACTAGATATGACATACCATCTTACTTATCCTTATGTATGGCTATTTCTTTATAAGCATACATGCAATATTTATAATAATACACCCACGATCAGCCTGAACGTATTGAAAATAATCTTTGTTCGTGTTTCTTGGAGTTTGAGGTTAGATTGCATTTCGGGAGGACGTCAAATGTTGGGGGAAGATTGTTTTACTGCGTGCAAAGATGTCCATTACATTTTCTGTCTGGTGTTCTTCACCAACCCTCCGATTTGGTCAATTTTAATGAGAGTTACAAGTTTTGAATATTGTATTTCCTCGACGATAAAAATTCCACGAACTATTAGTACGAAGATTTTTTTGTTGCTGTTAGAGGTCATATGCGTGTTTAAAGTTCTTTTTAATATTTTTAAGTTTTAAGTTTTTTTTAGTTTATATCTACAGCGAACGGCCACGCATCGCCTTCGTATTTGTTTGCTAAGTTATTCGCATAATGCACTTAAGATATTTCAAATACGTCGTAGGAAGAGTTCTGCTAACCTTATGAGTAGATGTGAAAATTGTGTGGATAATGGAAAAATTTTGTTATTTTTTAAACATTTAACTTTGTTTTATTATCCGTCCACCAAATATGACGAACATTTTCAACAAATATGAACTAACTCGAACTATTTCGAGGCCTTCAGCGTACATCACTTTAACAAGCTTCTTCATTCGCGACGGATGCCGAAGGATGAAGCATTCGATCCAAGATTCTTGAGGAAAAGTCCAATAGCATCTGAGATTCCCTCACACACTTTTCCGATTGATTATAAACGCGTTACCGTCTTCACGAAATTCTCCACTTTGAAACGTTTTCGTGATTGGCTATTAAAGGTTTCCGTCAAGTTGGAAACACATTTTCGATATAGAAATTTGCATTAGAAAACTCGCCAATAGAGAGAGAAGTGTGACAAAAGATTCCTGGAAATGCCTTCGCTTCGCTGAGTCTAACAACAGTTTGGACAGCGAGTGTAGAGAGCAAAGACTCTTTATTTGTAGTAAATGGGGAAGGGAATGTAGCTTAGTGCTATTGAGGCGATAGGAGGAAATAGAAGGTGGGTTTACCAACAACTTGGTCCACGTGGATGTGATATTTGGAGTTGCGAGTAAAAGTGTTAGTTAGTTAGTGGTGTATCGATAAAAAATTGTAATATAATTTTTTCGTTTACTGACTTTTGTATTCGACTAAATCGCAATTGAAGTCGCAAAAAGCCGTATAGAGACAACTCTCAAAGGGAACAAAAAAATACTTTCGAACACGTCGAGAAAAGAGCACTCAAAAAATTCACAAAAATTGCGAAATCACAAAACTGCAGAAAAATACGTTGAAACTAGAAAGCTGCCGCCATTACTTATTATGCAGATTGAAGCTCCTAAATCTCTTAGTCTTGACGGCCTGACGACTGTTAAGGAATACAGTAATGAAAGAAAAAAATATTATTTATCAAGTTGTCAAATAAAATGTTGACCTTTCGTGTCTCTAATATTTGAATAAAACCTTCTCCAAGTTGCATGGGCTCTTCTTACGCTTAGTGTCTCAGAAGAGAGTAATTTTTAATAAATTCTAATGTAGTTCTCATTGATATTGGTATAAAATACTACCGCCTGAGTTAGAACTTTATTAAAAAGAGAACGAAATTTGCCTTGTCTTTCCGGACAATTAAGAAAGTTATTCAACAAAGACCACTACTAAAATAAAGTGTTTCAATTTAAACGTAAACAAATTGGACGCCGTGATTTAATAATAATTAAAGAGTTTATTAATAATAAAAGATTCGCAGTTTTTAAATATTCTATAATTTATTATACATTAATGGATAAATTATTACACATTAATTTCTTTTAAAATGATTATTTTGGTATAAATAGAATTGAGAACATTATTGAATATTCCATAAATGATTATGTACTCTTAACTTACTTTCATACCACCTTAAAAACCTAAAAAAAAGCGAAAGAAATGATGAGAGTAACAGAACGATGCCATTTAGAAAATCATAGAGCGAGAGTATGTCAGTGGCACTGCAAAGAATAAGGAACGTGCAACCGGAAGAAGCAAGTACTTGTGAGACAATGTTACAAGATTAAGAAATAAATAACCAAATTACAAGATGTGATAAACTTTTGGAAAATTTATGGGAAACAAATTGAAAATGGGAATAAAACCTTTTTTTTACTAGTAATAATGAAAATTAAATTTTTTTGTGGAGCTATATGCTCGTGAAATAAATGAGTTGCTTGAAATCTCTTACCCGAAATTTTTCATACCTGTGCAACAGACTTCCTGTTCGGGAAATAAAAGTGAGAACAGATCGTAAAGATAAAATGATAGTCTCCTCGTTTTGGGTTTATTTATTTTATTTTTGAACCAAAATCACTTGGATAACCCAAACAATTGACTTTTTATAAAACGTTCGAGGAAAAAATGATAATTTTGAGCCCGAAACAAAAAAAAAAAAGAGCGAGGAGGCAGTTTTTTTTAGAAATTTTGTTTCGTTTCTTGAACTTTTGCCCTCGAAATAAATATTCAGTTAATAAGTTGATAGTTAGTAGACATATTTGGGGTACGTCAGAAAATTTCCTGCGAGGTGAATGCAAACGGAAATTTATTTGAATCGAAGGGTTTTGCGTTTGCGACAAATTTTGATAACTAGAAAAAAGAAGAAAAATAGAAAATGACAAAATGACAAAATGCAAAATCGCAGGTCGTACTTTTTCTTGTAGACAATATGAAGAAGAAATTACTTTGAAGTAGTTTTTCAGAGCACTCGTTGTAACCCATTGCAACCCATTAAGTCTCACATATACTAAAACCGCTAATAAGTACATTTGGTATTCTTTATTTTAACTTCAAACTTTGATGTCGTATCCAAGTGACTACGTAGCTCGTATTGTCCATTGTCTTCCCAATCCAAACAAACGACAGTTTCCTTTCAAGGAAACGTTTTGTTGTGGAAAATCCAAGTTCCTTTGTTGGAGAATGCAGGAACCACGGGAAGTGTGGAGGGTAAGAACATTGTTAAGAGTTGTTTTTCTATCTTTCGTTTTGTTACATTCAAGCGTGTATTCTGTTAACTTATAGACATTTTAAAATCAAAATTGTTCTGTTCTTCGCCTTCATTCGACAAATTATACCCTAATTTTTGCTCCACTCGGGAGTAATTTTTTTCCCCTTTCAAATCCGCTCACCACTTGTTCTTCGTGGAGGGAGGAGATTTGGCAGGGTGGAAAACGAAGTTGAATACTGTGTTTGTTGATAACTTCAATTAAGAAGCGATATGAGGTTTAGGCTCTTTTTTAGCTTCGACACACTGGTCCTTTGCAAAGGCACAAGAACCAATTACGTCTCTCACCCATTTCCAAACTCAAAGCCAACTTCGTCTTCCGAGATGAAAAGTGTTGAATTAGAGTTTGTCGCAGCGAAGCGAATGTATCCCTATGGTGTTTCTCTAAGTACGATATAAAATTTATAAGAAAGGAAACAGGTTGAATGCAACCCCATTAAAAAAAAATTAATACAACGTATTATTTCAGTTATACTCCTTTTGAGAAATGGTAATGAAAGTTCCAGTCAATTCTAGTTCATTACCAGACCCTTCACCCCGACCGCACAGGGGCCGATGTGTGGGTGAATCCGATTAACCGGCGCGTATCCTTCCTATATTACCCCTCCAAACCCGCGCCACGTAGATAAGCTTCAATCCTGCCCTTTCTGTTCATTATGCTGATTATGTCTTCTACAAAAATAAATGAAAAAAGATAACGTTTGCACTGTGGGATCTTTGCAGTTGAACCCGGGAGGAAATGTATGAATTAGTACACGCGCTCAATGGAGAAATATGTAAAGAGAATTGTTTGTGAAATGTATTTTCAATCCGCTTTTCTTACCGATTTCTCGAAATTGGCTTGTTTTTTTTCTTTCATTTATTGTCGAATTCGTTTACTTGTTCAGAACCCTTCCATACGTCCGAAAAACCAAAAGGTGTGCCATTTATATTCACAGTCTCCTCTGTACAATTGCAAAGGCTTTTTACCTTAAAACCTCGCAGCCTCTTGTTCTTACGGTCGGTGCAACCAGACATCGGAGGCTGAGTTGCTTCCAGTGCCTTCTGGAGATCTGCTAAATGTAAGACACTTTCGGACGTAATTTACATTTTATCGTATTCGATTTGCAAACATGGGACGACGCGTGTTCATGAAGATAAATAGCAAAATGGGAGTGTCAATCACATAATTTTTCGCTAGAAAATTATTTAAGTTTAACTTGAACGGTAATATTCGTGTGAGTCAATGGAATACTTTATTTAACACTAAAAATATTCTATTTCAAAGTATGTTTGTATAGATCCCATAGAGATGAACAATAACATTTATTATTTTAAAAAAAATAAAAGTTTTATAAGCATTGTGTAATTTGTTTAAATGACCTTAAATATACTCGAAATGTGTTTAATGAACTATTTCTCCGTTCAAATAACACTTCAAACAAATATTGTTATAATCAGGGGCGCAATACAAATTTCAGTAAATTCAACAATTAACATCCATTTTATGTAAATCAAGAAAAAATAAAATAAATAAATGACAACTTACGACCTTCCTTTATTTCGATGCACTTTCTACGTTTTCAGTTCACTTTCAAAACAGAAGGTTTCGAATCGTGTGTTTTTTTGAAAACCCACAAAATATATCGAAATCGTCCACAAAAAGATCAAATATTTATTTATCTCGAATTTCTGTAAAACTGTAATTAAATAAAAACACATCAGTTCTAGTCGAAAGACCGTTCATACAAATAATTCACTAATGATAATACACAAAAGTCATGAAATGTTTCTTGGATAATATAAAATCCGCTTCCTTCCTCTGATTCACATCAACCTCTCGCTCTCTCCCGCTCCCTCCACCAGAGCTCTCTGCCTTCGCTCGCAAATTGCTGCGTCTCGTTTCCGCGAAAATACAGAAAGCGGCGGCGCTTATTATATTTGCATAAACAGTGGAGGTTCGCTGTGCGCGCAGTGCTTCTGTTTTCGGTTTTTTATTTTATTTTTGAGGAAGAGTCTTCCGAGATCGCATGCACACAAAGGGTAGAGCGAATACTCTGAAAGTTGAGTCACGATATTTTTATAAAAAATGTTTTATGATTAACGTAATTTAGATTATTAGTCACTCGACTAACCAATGGAAATACGTAAATCGCCGGATCATACCTCACTTGAAGAGCAAACCTCTGTTGATCTTTTGAGTCGTTTTGGAAACGAGTGTCACATAAAATCAGAACAAAGACATACTTAGTTTTTGTTGCAGATGGCGGTCTTCATTTCTGCATCCCGAATGTATTCTTAAAGACCGAATATGTCGCAGTTGAAAGTAAACACGGTGCCATGAGTTGTCCGGAAACAAAGTTGTATATCCGACAGATCTAAACATGATACTCTAGTTTGTTTTTGTTTGGGAATTTGCTCCAAGAAACTAAATGAAACACTCACCCCCGAACATATCACTAAACTCCCAGAATCAGATCTGATGATCTAAAGTTACGAGACAGCTAAATAATTTTTTTTTTTCGTATTTTCATTAAACGTGTACACAATGTAAGAATAAAAAATGTTCATCTTCATAATTGGTATTAACAAAGTTATTATAAAATGAATGTTTATGGATTTCGCTTTTTTGAATCCCTTTAAATAATTTTATGTAGTGGTGACAAAACAATTGTAGAAATATTGCAAACGCTTGAGCCATGGTTTGAGGTTTTATTGAGGTTTGCTTCATGACATAATGTTTCGTGACAACTTTCGGTGTCAGATGCAAATGGCGACGAACCGGGAATCGAACGCGGGACTCCTGCACGATCGCAGGGGTGTTAACCACTACGCCACCCGTTCGCCTTCCTTCCACAACTGAACACCGTTTCCACCCGGATGGGTTCGATTCCCGACATATCTTCTCCACGTGTAGGGTACACGGAAGAAATATATGCAAAACATAACACGTGTGACATTTATCCTTGACGTAGTTTTATTCTTAGCGTATACCATTTTATTTAATCATTGTATGCGAAACATAACTGGTTTTGTTATGGAAATATTGTGTGTGATCGATGTTAAGTCTTTCCTTTGTTGGGAGCGAAGGGTTCATTTCATCCCGAAGATCACTCTATCGTCTGTTATCTTCCCTGCGCTGTAGCGACCTGTCGAAGTGCTTCTCGCTCGTACCACCACAGAGGGATGAGGAGAAAATGACGTTGACGGCAATCGCCTCTCAATCTCATCACACTGCGCGGGGGACGAGGTGCTCATCTCGTCTAAGGGACGAGCAATGAAGCCGATATTTAGCTCTCCGTATATTGCTTCCGTGTTGCCTCTCTGCACGTGGACGAGATATGTGAAAATGGCGACGGGTCAGAAATCGAACCCGGGTCTTGTGCAATGATCGCAGGGGTGTCAACCACTACACCACCCGTTTACGCTCCCACATCTCCTCATCGGATTGGGTGAATGTAAAGAAACAGCCATCAAATTAAAGGTAATATCTCCCAATTTTACGTAGTTAGATTTAAAAAACTACAAATCACCCCAAAATTTATTCCATGAAAAATATCAGCTTCTTCCATGTTCTAATCTTAATCTTATCAGTGTAGAATTATTTTGTCTAAACTTATATTTGGCAAGTTTATTTTATTACAGTCAAATTTTTTTTTACTAACATCTATTTCTGGAAGTTGATTTATCATAATTGGTTTTCAGAAGTTTAGAGAACGTAGTTTGCCAAAATCAGATTTGATTACGCAAGACACGAGTTCAGTGGTTTTACTGAAGATCCCCAAACGCCGATTCGTGAATAACGTCTGTCCGATTTAATCCTCCTCCTTCACAATACAAGAAGAGGGAAAGTAGTAGTGAGACTGCTGTCGTGACGACTGTTGTGAACATCCCTTCGGGACGCACGGACCGAGAGACAGACTGACACATTGCCGCAACATGTCAGCGAGGAGGATAATATGTATTGTTTCATCGTCGTTTGTTATTTCGATTCTCGATCGTTTTTCACGCGAGATGCTCCTCTGTCTGTCAGAGCTGCCAACCGCTCAACGCTCAATGAGAGTTTTATTGCAGAATCGGGGGCAGGGGGTGAAGGACGACGCACAATGTGGTGCAGTGTGCAAATCGTGTTTGTGGGTCTGTGGATTGCAAAGTTTGATCGATGGCGGTTGCGACTTGACCATCAAACTCCTATTTTAAACCAAGTTTCCTTCTTCTGCGGATCCGTATGTTCTGTTTATCTCTCGATATGTTCTGTTTATCTCTGCGCTGCGCTAAAACTCTTTTACGATAAAATGAGTTTGAAACTTAGTTACACCTTACGCAATACTATGTTCTTGTTGTTTCTCTCCATATTCTGCTCCTCAAATATCACTTGAGTTACACTAGGTTTATTATTATTCTTTTATATTTTTGACATAATTTACAGTAATTTTTAGTTCTTATTTTAAAAAGAATTTTTACGCTTTTTATTAATAGAAAAAATTAAGACTTAGCGGAATTGTAAAATTGTTATGTATTTGTTTTATTCCAAAACTTAAGTAGTTATAAACTTAAAATGCTATAACTTCGGCAATTTTCCATATTGCAAGTTTCTGACCGTTTTATAGAATATGAAGCTTTTATGAATTTATATTAATAAAAAATATCGTATTTCGAGATGTTAGAGAAAGCTACTCTCGCGTGCATAGTTAATAATGTCCACTTTAGATTGTGAGATTAAAAAATAACCCACATAGTTTTCTCCCCAACTCCCTTTGAAGGTTTTAATTTTTGATCTTCCAGAGGGGGGTTGAGAGGACGGTGTTGAGGACTCGTTGTCCATCGCTTTCACAAAGAATATTTGACAAAGTGTGTTTGGTAGAAAATTGTGTTAGGCATTACGGTACGTCATGTTATTAAAGTTTCTTAAAATAATAAATATATTAGAAATGCTTTTTAAAACAAAGAAATTTACTGTTTCATTTTTTCCATCTCGAAGTAATATAAATTTGTTGGTGAGAATCGAAGTATCTCGAAGAAAGTATTTAAACATGAACCATTAGTTTTATTCCACGGGTGGGTAACATTTTTGCCAAACCCCATTTCGCCTGATCGATGGGGGTGATCTGAGATAGCGGATGTACCTCGAGACGAGGAGAGAGAGAGAGATGCAACTTGTTGCTTCGAGGGACACACGTTGTGTCGTTTTACGCAGGAGCTGCACACGTTGACTTGAGAGCGAATGAACCGACCTGACCTTGATATCCCGATGTGCAGTTACCTCATACGTAACTCATACATACATACATACGGGAAGGAAGCAAGAAAGGAAGGTTCCGCACATCAAACGAAAAACACAGGACAGTCTGCAAGAACCAAAGCGATATTTCAAATTTTCTTACCCGTCTTTCGCGAACGAATAATAATAATAATAATAATAATAATAATAATAATAAAGTTTATTCTAAAAAAAAAGCCGTTACAAACTGCGTATGACCACGTGGAGGACAATAAACTAATTTACTCTCCGGAAACAAGCAAGGGACAATCATCCCATCAATTCCGATCAAGGGCCCTAAGACAGAGGCGGATTCAAAAATTTCAACATACTACTCCTAACGACAAAAAAATTGTTCAACACGTGTTATAGTATTAACAAATACCAACAGATATTGTATTTAATAGAACACAGAAAAGTCATTTCACAAGTACGTATTATTATCAAGCTATAAATCATTCGGAAAGTATTGTTGATAATTCGACACTATTAAAATAACTGTAAATTCGCATTTTTTAGTGAAAGCATTCAGTGCGCAACAGCAGCCATGGCGTAATAGCAAGTTAGGTACGAGAAGCTTTTCCTTGGAAATAATATGCATTTTTTAAGAACAGATGGTGAGATGGTTCAATTTTCCTTCAAACTCAATATTTAATATCCTTTGTGTACTTTTACCTAAAAAGCAGAAAGTTTTTGAATGCCCTAATGAATACTCTTTAGTATTTGATCAAATATTAGGAAGGCTTTACTTGAATTATTTAGTCATTCACAGATAATGTTAAAATGTCAAACGAAAAAGAGTCGAAAAAGTCTTTCGTTACCTTTTATTACCTTCGGTACTTTTTTTTTTTTGTTGCAAAAATCATTTAATGGATAAGTTTGTTTCTTTTAGACTTGTAAAAGGGTTAAAATATTTCAATATTCTCCTTCAAAAATATAAAAATGTGCACGAAATTAAGATGTCAAAAGAGTCTTGTAATAGAATTTTCTAAAAAACTGTGACTTTCTTCTGTAAATATTTTTGAAGGAGGATCGTGTACCATCTGTCCGTCCTATATTTCGAGGCCGGGAGGACAACTCAATTCTAATCCTCCACACGACGCTTTTCGAGTTAAGGTAGAAATTGTCATGCGACATCCATTCTGTCCTGTCTTCCTCTCCCGTGTACCCGCAAAGAAAAAAAAAATCGTTCTTCTCAGCTAAACCTGAATTCCGAGAAGAAATGCTTACGTCATTTGCATCGCCAGAATGAGCTGTGGTGGTTTTGTATACACGGAAAGTTTAATGGTTCTGAGAAAAGAAATTTTAGGACGTCGCTGACAAAGAACCTGTGCCGGTCACAGGATATTGTTCGCTGTGAGCAAATGTGAGCGGTGTGTCATCTTCTGTTTACCCTTTTCCTGTGCTGCCTTTCTGACGAGTGCTATTGCTCATGCCCAGCTCATGCCCAGCTCATGCCCAACACCAAGCGTCGTCATTGCATCGAAAGTTGTGAATTCTATCCGCATTGACTGATGTCGAGCTCTCAACTATTCATGATAATTGGAAATATTCACCAAAGGAGATCCAATTATACAATAATTCGCTCTACTGGTTTTTTACTGCTGGATGAGGACAATTATTTTCTGATTTTAAAACAATAATACATTTGGATTGTTATTTGGCTCTTTCTTTGCCAAGGGCGACATTGTTTTCAGTCACGTGGTACGACTGTTAAAACAGTATATTCCAGAGTTTTTGGTGAATTATTTTTGTAAAAAAGATTTACGTCATTTCTTTCTTATTTCCACTTCCTATGCTTTAATAGTATTTTTAGATATATAAACCTGATAATTTTGTCATGTAAAAAAACCCGATGAAACCTTCTCCACATACATTAGATAGAAATCATGGTAATTTAAAGTCAAATAATTCAAAATTTTGGTAAAAGGGGTACGAAAATTTATCGCCACTGGGTAGGGAATGGTTGAAACTATGATTTGAAACATTTTTTTTTTGGGTGGGGGACACTTTAGCCCAGTCGTTCTCACGGATATAATTTTTCTTAAACGGAAAGAATACTGATTTAATAAATTTGCGTCGAAGAAAAAAAGAATTTTTTAGTAAAACAAACGAAGGAGGTCTTTCAAAACCCACGAGTATTAGATATAATTTTCTTGATGGCGACTCCCATTTACATAAATCATCTTACTGAACGTACCCAGCATCGCTCTGGAAATGGTCTCTTTCCTGATCCTTCCGCGAAATTCGAAATATGATCGTCGTGCCTCGAATCTTGATTAATGATAAACTAGAACGACATTAAATCATACGGATTGAATTGAATCTAACAATAGAATTCTGTATGAACATACGAATGTCTACTTTCATGTAGGGAGCGCCATCTGTTGTATTTACCTGAGTAAAATGCCAGATACCAGTTTCACTCGCTTTCCTATTTAACAGGACATTAGAACAGTAAGGAATAGAAGTATATCACAATATACAAACGAGCATCACGTACAATTCTCTTTAAATATTGTTTATTCCTTTTACTACAATTTCTTTTGTCAGGAATCAAGAGGTCGATTGTTACGTCGATTTAAAAAAATTAGTGAGTCAAGTAGCGTCGTTTCTTGATTTAATATTTAAATGCAGTTATCTCGGAAAGAAAGAAAAAGGAAGATAAAATAAAAGGAAATCGTAGACACTTCTCGTAATGTCCTAAAGTAGGATTTACCCCTTCATCCAGTAGCGCAGAAAGGGAACTTAAACTCGGGGAACATTTGCGTATGAATGTACCCGGAGATTAATACGAACGCAACTGATTTTCCTGAAATGTGATAAATTCTTCAAGTACAAATCGAATACATTATGTGAGAGTCTCTACGTGAAATAATCAGTTACGACCTGCATAGATCATACACGGAAAACAACTGAATTGCCGTTTACGAGAGATGTATTGGCTCTGCAAGAAAATGTCTGGGAATTTCGTAGAAGTATAGATAAATGTACAGAAGAACCCCTCTTATCCGGCCTCGGATCAACAGGCCTATTTCGTGGAACAGGTTCAGCGTATAAACAGCTGCCGTGAGCTAGACGTGTTAATGGCTCAAACATTGGTCGCTTGACGGGTCTTTGGTGGAGAGTAAAACGTGGTGTTAATGCAAAATGTGTGTTTGTGTTATGGAGAGGGACGGAGCGAGGGGTTTCGTTCGCCAGTTCGCATCAGAGTCTCTATTGTTTTCCACGGTCGTTTATGTACGCATGTATTCGTAGTACATACACTACAAAACAATGAGTCTTATTTGCTCGTTTATTCGTGATGATAACCTGACGGAATTGTAGACTCTTTTTAAACGAACATCTATTCTTCACCGAAGCATCAGATTAACTTGCCAGGGCCTCCGTGTCGACCACAGGACGGTCAAGAGGAGAGTCTACTGTACGGAAAACGATATAAATATGCATACTGGACAAGTCTTCAAACATTCAAAAAACATTACTCTTTACATGCACATTTTTCTTCCGTGTACCCTATTCGTGGATAACATACATGACAACTTTCGGTTTCAGGTGAAAATGGCGACTAGCCGGGATCACTACATCACCCATTCGCCTTCTATAACTGTGCAACAAGGTCTGAGTGTTTAGTTGTCGAAGACGAACGGGTGGCGTAGTGGTTAACACCCCTGCGATCAAAGCAGACGTCCCGTGTTCGATTCCCAGCACGTCGCCATTTTTACCTGAAACCGAAAATTATCAAATTAATCTTTCTATAATCGATTGGCAAAGGATTTTGGGAACTGTTCTGAATTGAAACTAGCGTCTGTGTTGAGTGTTTTTCTTAAAAGTGGAATTTGCGAGTGTTACGAATGCGATGCAGCAGATTCGTTGCTTTTGAGTTGGCGACTTGCGATCCATGGTTTTGTGGTTTGCGATTCTTCATACAACAGCGAATAACGTTCATCTGAATTCCCCGATTTGCTTCTGATTTACAGGTTCAAAGCATCACGCAAATTCCTCCCGCTGCCTCAAGTCCTTTCATTCCCACGCATTGAATTGGAGTGGGCAGCAAAATTTCACAAAATAGTATTTTTTAAAGAAAATATTATATATTCAATAATCAACAAGCAATACCCTATATCTTTATTCATTAGTAAGAACAGAAATAAACAGTGCAATCCAAGGTTGTTATTGCCAACCTTAGCTTCCTTTTTAATTTTTACTTATTATAACATTGCCTTGGTAACAATGATTTCTTTTCCCTATTTGGTTTTTTCACCTTTTAATACACGTGTGCAGTTATTTAAATGAATTAATTTCACTTTACCAATGAATGTTTCAGAGTAAAAGTTGCAATAAAGTTTTCAACCGAAAACAGAGACACTGACCATGAATTAGAAAACAACAGTGTTCCGTCGAATAATTAACAATACATTACTGACACAAGTGCACGGGTCAATACGGCAGTTTGTCTATTCTAATAATTAATCTCCAATTTAGAGTCATTAAATAGATACGATTGACAAACAATACCTTCCGAATAATCTATAGTTTGATAATAATACATCTTTACGCTTCTGATCTATCTTTTTTTGTGTTTTATTAAATGGAAATTTCTTAATATCCTCTTGTTATTACAACACATAGCTATCTTTGTTTACTATCTTAGCAGTGGCCTGAAAATTTCAGTCCCCCCTCTCTTATGGGCCAGTAAAAATAGAGTTTTCGATGGAATAAATTCAGACAAAGCAGGAAATCGTCTTAATATCTTCACTTGGTCTCAAATACTTGGAATCTGAGTTTGCACCACCTCAGGAAGTGTGCATTACTTTTGGCAGTCGGAAAACAATTAAATTTTTACACTTTTCCCAGTTATATCTTGGAAACAAAGCATCGCACTGAAAAGTATATTGTATTCAAAATTAAAGAGCATTAAATTTTGCGTCATTTAAGTACCTCACGCATTAAATTTGGTTCAGCGGTTCGCCCACAATGACCGATCAAAAAGCATCAATTTTTAGCAACTATGCGCAAAAAGTTGTAATAGCCATACTCAAACCTCTCAAACTTCGCAATGAGCGCTCCAGTAAATAATCTTTGACAAAAAGAGTTGTAGAGCATTGAATAGTAAATTCAAAAATCGATAAGTTACCCAAATTTGCTCAATTTTGGAGTTTTGTAAAGAGAGATATGCGAAATAGGAGTTTAATGACATTTTGGCTTCGCTTCATCTTTCTTCAATTTCGATGCGTATAGTTGTCGAATTACTTTAAATGATGCATTAATATGTTCGTGAGTTATCGGGGGAACAGAATTCTTAACTTACACACACACACACACACACAATCATACACTAATAATAAATTTTATTGTCAAAAGACAGTACAAACTGCGTATGACCACGTGGAGGACAATAAACTAATTTACTCTCCGGAAGCAGCTAAGCAAGGGACCATTCCGTCAATTCCGATCAAGGGCCCTAAGGCAGAGGCGGATTGAACAAAATTCAGCATAAGTTCCTAGATAAGACAAAAAATTAGCTGCGAGTTATAATACTAATAGAATGTCGATATGTTTGTAATTTAACACAAAAAAATTACATTTACAAGTTATTATCGAACTATAGATTATTCTGAGTATAGTGTTTAAAAATCATAAGAGTTGAAATAAAACACTAAATTCACGATTTATTGTTACAATAAACACGCCTCTAGACAAAGCCTAGAGAACCTGTATCAGAAATCCGCCTCTACCCGAAGGAAAAACGGAGAAAAACCCGGGCCAGGATTACATTGTCCACTACATTGGACATCATCGTCAAACTTTGAAATACACTCTCCTGGAACCAATGTGTTAAGACGTGAAGAGATCTCGAAACGTTTTTTATTTATTTATTTCCGACCAATTACAATACTTCCCTTATGAATTCCGTATAATTGAAAAGTAAAGATGCGTTTGTTTGGAGCTTTAGAAGCAAATGAATCGGTTGATTGTGAACGTGTGTCACGATGTGTTGCAATTCATGTGAACGGTTTGCAATGCGACTCGAGTGGCCGGGTTTCCGCAAAGGGCATTTGAATCATCTGATTGAAATGCGATTGGCCACAGAGGGGGATCATGTCTTTGCCAGTCTATGCCAGCGATGTTAGGGGAACATGATTTACAACAAAATGAAATAAAGCAATTTTCAGTTGAATGAAACAAGGAACTATGGGAAGATGTTAAGTAACATTTTATTAGTTTTGACATAAACGAACCTGAAACTTTTTCACTGTAGTTACTGTTGCCTGCAATTGATAAGAGAAATAATAACTCAATATTAATTTCTGCGACATTTTACAAGTCTTTTAGAAAATACACTTTCAATAATATTTTGTGATAATTTATGTTCTAAAGGGACTTGTCCTTAATAAAAAACTGAGGTCAAAAATATAAAAAGTTGAGGTCGAATATAAAAGAAATTCAATTTTCACAAACCAACGTTTCGACATCTCTTTGTATCTTCGTCAGGTCTTCTTAGACTTTTTCTCGTAATGAATGAAAATGAGAAGTCTTACAAGTTCTGGTGAAAATACGAATAGGTATCGAAATGTTGGTATATACAAATTGAAGTTCGTTTATATTTTGACCAAGGGCAAAAAAGAAAAAAAAATTAAAAATGGAGGATGAATAACCTTTAAATTTTAACAATGCTGATCAGTGATCCAAATCACTTATATCATCCATCCATTCAGATAACTCCCATTTATTTTCTAATCAGGTTGGAAAGTGATATCTATTCTTTTTTACGAGGAGTCGGGATGTTTATTGGAGGTGGAAGAGACGAATACGAAAACTCAACAGGAATTTCGGTTACGTCGCGGTCACGTGAGTTTTGTACTAGACACGACTAGACACGTCACATCAAAGAATTATCACTATTTTTCCTGAGTTCATTTTCCAAAGAATATTTTACGTAGAATTATGAAGCATTCCCCAATAATAGTATGCTGAAGTAAACTTGGAACAAATGGTCAATAAATTGACCCTCTATGTTAAATCAGTTCCGTCCTTAACTTGAACACAAATCTTAAAGTTTAGTAATTTAGAATTTCTCTCAATGGATTTGAGGTAATATTTTAGATCATTAAGGTACAAGTGGAATCACCGAATGAGCATTTGAATGTTCCAAGTAAAATTATGTTATGTTGAATTCATAACCTCACTAACCTAACGGAAATTCTAATCCCGAACCTTAAGCTTAGCGTGACATAATCTGTTTTCTCGCTGTGTGGTTAACCGCAATTTAAGAGATTTTTGTGTATGTTTGGAGGAAAAAAAGTTTCCGTTTGATAGGCACAGAACAAACAGTTTTATTTTTTTCGCGTAGCCGCTGTGGTTTTGTTCTTTCTATCCAATTGCTGCTGCTGCTGCTTCCCATTGCATTCCCCTTCCCCTCCCTTCTCCTCCCTTCTCCTCCCTTCTCCTCCCTTCTCCTCCCTTCTCCTCCCTTCTCCTCCCTTCTCCTCCCTTCCCCTCCCTTCCCTTCCCAACCTCTCCCATCCCCTCCCCAATACAAAGAGTGGCGATGCGTCTATGTCGCTCCTTGATGACTTCCATTGTTTCCATTGAAAGAGTACGAGAATCGATGTATCGATAAATCCGGTGTCGATAGCGCTTTCAATGGAGAGGCATCGTGACACGCAGTCAGATGTTCCCCTTTATTGAATGCTGTTATGCGGCGGCAAGGGAATAATTGGAGGATGATTTCACCTCGGAGGAGAAGAATTAACCAGAAGGATACTATACAGAATGATCACGAATTTATGGAACAAAATTAAAGGGTTAGTTCAGGATATTGTAACAATCAAACCCGGCATCTTTGAATGCGTTCGCCAACCGCTCCACAGACGATGTCCAGCAGGTAAAAACTGTTTGCGGACTTTGCAATTTCGAACAGTAGTTATGAGCATTCCACTTGTCAACGACGCTGTCAATAAACATTTCTTGTCTTTCCTTCCTTTCATCTCTTGTTTCTTGTGCCTCTTGCGTCACTAAATGATTGTTACTGTGTCCTGAACCAACCCGTGAAGTTTGTACACTGAATTCGGGATCACTCTATATACATGTCTGATGACACGAAATTCACTTCCCGAAACGAAGGAAGGAAAAAAGACAATTAAAATTCTTCGACTTGAAATGGTTTTAATCTTTTTATGTATTTTTTTATTTCAAATGTGGATTTAAGGAAAAATCTTGAAATTGGTTTTATAACGAAGCATCTTCGCTGTGTGTTTGAAAAGCAAATCGAATTGCTTCAATCTCTTTGTGGCCGACATAACGTCATTATCAGGATGAAGAAGTCGCTAGAAGAAAACTACATTGCGAGAATGAAAAGGTGAAAGAAACTTATGAATTATCATTTTGAGCTCTGTAACGGAAGAATTGACAATGACACTCAGTTGGATTTTGCATTTCTGAGAATTTGAGCTAGAGAGGACCATGTGTAAATGATCCAATTAGGGAGGGTTTCCTCAAAAGTCACGGCGCTTCTGAGTAATTGAAAAAGACGCCTAGAATATTTGGTTTCTGTTTGTACTAGAGGGGCATATCTGCATATAAAATTGAGCTTTATAGCTCATTACTTTTTCCCGAAAACCAATTCGGTTTCCAGAATTTATTAAAAAATGAAGATAAAAATATCTCTATGCACTAAATACGACAAAATCTGTACTTCCGTTACCAAAAAAGGAATACTCATTTTTAAATGTTTCTTGTATGCTACTATCGCGTGCCTAAACGTAGAGATTTTGTTCCACTATAACACCCGTTCCTTTTAACATGTAGTAAGCAATCTTTACACAGACGTATATTTTTATTTTCATCGGAATGAATTGTTAATGATGTGAAACTCATCTGTTGTATTTTCTTTTTCTTTTTGTGAACTAAGAAGAGAGTAATATTATAAAATTGTCAGTAAGAAGTCCTACCCACTTCTAATATCTAAACCGCGCCTTGACATATATTAATACATTCTGGTTTTCATATCATGGTGACCGACAGCATCTTGAGGGTTCGATGCATCACTCAATCGAAGTGTGTGATTGAGGTTTTCAAATGCGGTATCCCTCGATAAAGGTTACTTAGAAGAGCAGACCTCACACTCGAAATGAATTCAATAAAACAATTTTGTTCTTGAGGCGGATGTTTTGTATGTCCTGTGCACAGTCTTGAACATATGGAACTTTGATTCCAGTCCTTGAGTCATATTTCGTATTTGTGTTCATCACTGGTTCTAGAAACAACTTTTACAACTAATGGGAAATTCTTACTCATCGTCGAAATCGATTTAAAAATTCTAGATATTAAGGAGCTCTGTTTAAGATAGATAAAATTTGAGAACAATATTTGATGATAATTGATTTTAAAAAAGCAAAACATTTTGGTTGCTTCGGAGTTGTGGAATTTTCCTGACGTCACAGGTCACGCGATCGAAGCGAACTCTGAAGAGTATCCACTGAATGTCAGTAGTGATATATGAAGCGAAAATGTAATTCGCAGCAAGTTTACTCTGTTTCATGGAAATTGAAAATGTAATAGTGTGGAGTTTGGGAGTGATTACACAGTATACAGAACGTTTGGTCCTATGGCATTGAAAATGTTTTATCGCTTCATAGTTGAAAAAATAAGAAATGAAAATTGTGATTTAAATACTTTTAAAATGAATTGAAAACCACGGAAGTCACTTGTTTTTTTGCTGCGCGCACTGCTCATTAAGCAATAAGCAACTTGCTAAATTATTTTGCCTGGATTTTGAAATTATTTGTAATGTATGCTCGTACGCGCTTAATACGATGAAGAAACTCCGCTCGTTTTTATAGTTATTTATAATAATAATAAATTTATTGTCAAAAAAACAGTACAAACTGCGTATGACCATGTGGAGGACAATAAACTAATTTACTCTCCAGAAGCAAGCAAGGGACAATCATCCCATCAATTCCGATCAAGGGCCCTAAGGCAGAGGCGGATTGAAAAATTTCAGCAAAAGTTCCTAGATAAGATAAAAAGTTAGCTGCGAGTTATAATACTAATAGAATGTTACTATGTTTGTAATTTAACGCAAAAATTTTTTTTACATGTACAAGTTATTATCGAACTATAGATTATTCTGAGTATAGTGTTTAAAAATCATAAGAGTTGAAATAAAACACTAAATTCACGATTTATTGTTACAATAAACACGCCTCTAGACAAAGCCTAGAGAACCTGTATCAGAAATCCGCCTCTACCCGAAGGAAAAACGGAGAAAAACCCGGGCCAGGATTGATTTATGATTATTTATTAAGTTTTGAATTTGAGAATAAATACGCAATAATCTTTTTAAAGGATAATAAATTTTCCGTCGAACGTTGGGCGACGCGGAGTCCTCTGTTCAATGATGTCCACGAGTTTAATATCGACGTGGAAAAACTCTCTAGTAATAGTAAGTATTCGTAAATGTATAATTCAACAATTATCTTTGTGAATAAGAAATAGCGTAATGTTAATAATAAATATATTTCTTAAAAATAAAGAGCGCATTTATAAAACACACAGTTACAAGACATTGAAATTAACGGTAAAATATCTTTCTAAATAAACTATTATACGTAAAATATCTTTCTTTAGAAACTTTTTTATATGTATCAGAAGGTATGTAGATGTCTTTTTGTAGATAGTAATAAATTCTTATTCTAGTTTATAATGACAATGTATTTGTTATTTGTATACTTATTTTAGGGCTAAAAAATTCCTACAAGGGAGTGCAGATTACTATTTTGTATTCTACGCAATATTCCTTGACAGAAAAGAAGTGAGGACTCGATAAAGAAAGTGAGATGCGTTACATAAATCCTTTCACTTTCGTTTATAGAATTCTCACTCGCCAATCAATGCATAGTAATCTACTTAATTATGTCGCGCAATTTCAGAACTATTACAAGACGTTTTTCAGCGAGGAAATTTGCGGTACGAGCATTAAACAATACACGACCTTACTCTAACTGTTTTATATTCTTAACTAATGTTTATAATCAGAATTGTTAATTTGTTCCTGAAGTAAGTGGTGTTAGGAATAATAGATCTCTCATGAGAATATCTATGTTCCGTACAAAAATTTCTCAGAATACTTTCATAAAATGATGCTGTAAGTTGTTAACTTTTCTTTGATGAGCAAAGTAAAACAANTGTAAGATGAATAAAAAATTGTATCCAGGAACTGAATGATTATTAGGTAATACGCCCTTGTCAAATGTAGAAACTTAAAAACAATTCTATTATGTTATCTACAATAGTTTAGTATGATAATCCAAAAGAATAAAATTAAATAAATATATGTTATGTAGTACCTAGTGCAAAATTTATTTGTATGAATAATATGAAACAAGGAAATTACACAAAATTTTAATGAATTTTTGCGAAATCTCGGGAATATTGAACATTATTATTATTATTATTATTAAGTAATTGAGTGCTTTGGTTGCAAAGAGTGCGGGGAGTGGCGAGGGTATCGGGACTTTCAATTCTTGGCCATGTGCTTGGAATCTTGGTTGCTTTGTTGCTGCAGAGTCATCTCGTCAAAGCTGTCAAACCAACTCCAACCACATTGCATCAAAGATAGGAGTTAGCAACAGCAGGACTTGAGTCTCCTCAGTCTCTTGGTGATG
>NNCF01128722.1:145042-156031 GCA_002313205.1 Laupala kohalensis
TCGCGATCGATGCGGGAGTCACGGGTTCCATTCCCGGCTCGTCCTCATTTTCGCCTGACCGAAAGTTATCACTGGGAAAGTAAGTTTCTCTAAGGAAGAGTTATTGAAGCTTCTTCGGTGGAGAGTTCAACTGTACCTTTATAATCTCTTTCTCATTCACATGTCATTATATATTAATATATATTAATGAGGCAAAATCATTTAATAACAAATGATAAAAACGGAGAAAGAAAGAGAGAGAGAGAGAAAAAAGTACCCGGTGAATGTGAGGTAGAGGTTGAACGGGGGACCAGAGATTCAAAAGGAGTAACCTACACTTGTATTGTGGACATTATTGAATATATCGAATCAGATAAATGAACTGGGTTCTGTTTCCTCCTTCCCTGTGCTCCATTTTTTTAAAAACCCAAAATCCATCTGCGAGGCCTATAGAGTCCTCCCCTGTCCATCTATCCTTTGAAGTTCTTACTTAGCTTCTTGATGTCTTCTCGAACTCTTCGTATCAGTTCGGAAGCTGACTCTTTCAGGCGTCGGATGACGTCCGCCTTCTCTCTGCTGCTCAGATGCAGATCCAACAAGAGTCCTTTGAGACGATGCGCTTCATGTCGTAGAAAATCCCTCCTCCCGATGTTGTCTTTGTATTTGGTCACAAACAACGTGTACATGTCGTCTTCTTCCATCGTGGGGCTGACATTAAAAGCAATAGAATTAAAAGCAATAGAATATCATACACTGTCCATTTTACCTGCTTCATTTTTTAAGTGAGAACAGTTTGCACATCGTGTCCGCATAACCAGACACGTGACGTCTCTTCCAGGTTGGCCAATCTCGGCCAGTTCCCTACTACTCCCACTGCATGTTTCGCGTCTCTGCTTGTGTTTTTTTGTTGCGTAATATTGCTTAGTTTGTCGCCATGTCGATAATAAATCCCGCCGATTGTGAAGTCCGATCCACAATTCTGTTTTGAAACGCAAGAAAAGTTAGTCCTTCTGAATTTCACCAGCAACTTGTTCATATTTATGGGGAAGGTGTAAGGAATGATCACAATGTGCGTAAAGGATACAAGCATTTTTAATGAAGAAAGAACAAATGTTCGTGATGAACAGTTGACACAAAGCGTTGATGAGGAAATTCTCCAAAACAGTGAACTTCACTGTTTACCAGCTTCATCCCTGATGTAGCACCAGCAGACTTTCGTATTTTTCTGATACTTAAAGAATTTCTGGGTGGAAAGCGCTTAGAGAATGATGACGTGTTGAAGGAAACTGATTACTGATTGGTTAAGTGGTTGAGAGGTGGCAGAGTTCTTTGATGCTGTATTTGTGCCACGACCTAACTAAACGATTTTGTAGATATTAATGGTGACTTGTTGAAAATTTAAAAATAATGTTCATATTTTCATATCTAGTAAAATTTATGTTCATAAATAAAATTTCCCTTATATTATTATAAAACGGTTCTCACTTAAAAAATGACCCCTTATAGCTCTTAAATCGTATCTTACAAAACATTTCTTTTGAGAATACAATGTATTTTGGGGAGTAAATTACTTTCTGAATTTCTTTAATAGTTTGTAATGTCTTTCAAGAGACAAATTAGATATTTTTTAAGAGGTCACTGGGTATTCAACTTTTTGTGGACGTTTTATATTTTTTTGCGATTCATCATTTATATTTTCCTTCTATTCTTTATGTGAGACGTTCAGTAAACGATGTTTAACTGTTTCCCGTTTTTTAAATTCCATCAAGAGAAATTTCAAATTCACATCAAATGCCATTGCCTGTTTTGCCAAGTTCCTGCTCATATTCATTCAACTCTTAATCCCAATTTTTATTTTTCTACCTTTTTTTGTATTTCAACTAATTACTGAATTTATTCATAAAATTAATACTAGGATATTAGACAACTGTTAAGAAGTTATTTGACAAATCTTGCGATGCTTCAACCTTAATTAATTATCTTTGTTGTTGAAATCGATCATAAAAATATTTTTAATTCTAAGCTAAACTAGTTGAGGCCAGATTTTGATTTCTGAAACTAATATTTGTATATAAAAACAGAATTACAATATTGAGTACGTAAAAAATAAAAATATATAAAATCGATACTTAAATATTTTAAACAATAAAATGTTTCTTTTAAATTATTCTTTCCGTGAACATACCCAGTGATCAAGGCACTCCAAATCACTTGGAAATTTTTTGTGATTCCGTGTGAGCTTTACTTTAAAATCTGCGGGGTGTGCACCGAACATTCGAATGGACGTGGTACTGAGACTAGCGTTGATGGTATTTATTATAATATTGTTTTCATAAGAGATATAATGAACTTGACAATCCATGTTGGACTTATCCGTTTCAATTCAGTCAAATAATATTCAGGTGTAATACTACGCTGATATAATTTATTAATTTAAAAAATGTTGCATGTACACTTACCTTTTTGTCACTATGAAGAGAGGGTGGGAGTTATTCAGACTGTTTTTTACGAACACATGCTGTGTCTGATTTTCGATACTTTTTCTCGTTTTTTGAATTTATTTTCCATTTTTAATTATTCTATACTTATTATCATTTTCTGTTCTTTGAAGTCGTATTTCTATCCACCAACGGCCGCCATGTTGAATGCTAAACGTGATTTTAATCTCGTGTTTGAGGTTAAACACCACTTCGAGTGAAAAACAAGGAACGATCAAGTCTTACACGCTACCAACACTGTAAGACAGAATTTTTTGTTACTATCGATATGTTTCTACTCCATGGCATAAACAAGAATTATACTCTCTTGGATTAGTGTTATGTTTCTTTTTGTGTATTTGTCGTGATTTTTTTATTAATTTATTTTAAAGTATTTGCATTAAGAAAACAGAATGTGATACTCATCGCTAGTTGACTCAATGAGGGCAGTTGAATCATGATTTTAGGAAAAGATTCTGCATCAAAGTGTGATATAGGAGAGGAAAACCCATGTAAGGATGTGAATGAGCTCAATATATGAATTAGAAAATAATCGCTTTGATGGATTCTTGGAAATGAAAATGTTCTCCTTCTGCTATAAGGTGGTGAAAGCTAACTCAAATATTTCCTTAATATTGTGTTCTCTATCTATTGGAAAATATACGATAGCTCTGGTTAGTCAGTTACGATCGAGTCTACCAACGAGACGAAAGAAATCTTTGAGAGCAATTAAAATTTTGTGTCCATGAAATATTTTCTCATAAACACGTAATTGACATCGTAAAGCATTGTAAATTATTTATAAAGATATGTAAATGCTGATGTAATGTTCGTTTTCTTTTTTGACTTCAGAATATCTTACACTGATACTTCATTATGATTCAAAATGGCTATAAAATTCTTGTTATTTGTGGATCAATTTATGTATTACAATGTCGTCTTGGTGATGGCGGTCGGGAAGATACCGAAACATGTGCAAGGAAGAAGCGTCGCTCTCGAAGTCACCTTACGGTGAAAGCTAATAAAAGTTCTTTTACCCAACCAGATAAAAAGAAGCATTTCGTTAGTACGTTAGGACTTGGCTAGTATCTGTACAGAGAATGTACTATAGAGTATAGAACCTTTAATGCATCACTGGTGTGTGAGAGATCGATGAAATTTAGTATATTAACTTCTGTCTATTAGCAAATAATTAATACCGTTACAGATCAATACACCTATGTTGTAGTGTTGTCATGTTTTATTTCATCTGGTGAACCTATTTTTTAAAAATATTGATTTAACTGCACATTTTCTCAACATGTTTTTTTGAACCCACACGCTCTCTGGTAACGTTAAACTTATATTATTATAAAATAATAATAATAATAAACCACTCATGGGTGCGATACATTGTTTTATTCATTGCTAAAAAGTGTCTGGACAAGAAAATGACAAGTGCATCTGCTCATCAATTCCTTCCTTTGAATATAAAGTCCTTCATGTAGTTCACGGCGTAACGGAATTTCGAAGATTTTCTCTTCTGCATCTCCTCCTCTTCTCCTGCACAGAACAAACGAAAGATTGTTCCTCGCAATCAATGTACAATGAACAAATAAGAAATGGAAACTAACTTTTACCTCTGCACTATACTTTTAGTACATACGTCACAAACATATTTCTACAAAATCAAATTGCAATCATTCCATGGATTCCAATTGAAGTGTAATCGCCGTGTTTCATGAACACTGTTAGAGTATAATAAAGAATTTCACATAATGAAGAAAACTAAACTCTTTTCATATTTTCACGAACACATATTGAGTTAAATAAATTTCCAAATTTTAACTGTAATATTTACAATTTTTGTGATAGAAATATGAGAGAACTGCGTCTTAATCCTACGTTTGAATACCTGAACCTGACCAATGAATAATATTCAGAGCTGAAATGTTTAAAAAGACTTGTAAACTTTTTGTAGCGGTTAACTTGAGAATTTCTGTAGAAACAACACCCCACAAGAGTGGTTTTCGACCTTCTCGTCAGTGGCGTAACTACCGCCGATGCAACTGCCTATAGGCAACTGCCTAGGCAACTGCCTAGGCAACTGCCCCCGAGCACAAGAGACCCTCAGCTGTAAGGTTTTCGTTCAGTGTAAAGTTTGAGTTAAATATTTTAAAGCAAGAGCCCCAGTATATATGTCAAATGTGTGTTTGTCAAATTTTGTAATCTGACATTTTGAGGGCTCATTATTTATGTTTTAGAAAAACATAAAAAATATTTTAATTATGTTTTATTCGGAAAATTGTAGTTGTGTTCTTAGTTTCATGTCCATACAGGACCCCTCTCAAGAAATTGATTCCAACTTTTAACCGTAAAAAATACAAAAAATAAATAAATAATAATGTAAACCATGTAATGAAATTTTCTTCTGAATATGTTTGTAAATATGCATACACCCAAAATGTTTTGAAAGCTGATTACGGAGATTCTTTTCTTCAAAGTAAATTCTTTTTTTCTTTTATGTCATATGGTGATTTGAAAGCATATTGCGATAAAAAGAATTTTATATAATTTACTTCATTTTTTTTCTTCATTTAAATAATTCTCCGCTCTCATAGAGAGTAAAGCAACGAAATAATCGACAAGTTGGTTAAAGCGACAGTTTGCTGGGTTGAAGTTTGAGCACTGCGTCTAGAAAATGATGGATTCTTGAAGATGCGGTTTAAAAATGGAGATTCAGAGACGGTTCGTTCGTTTTCGTCATTTGAAATCAGTAGCTTTGAATTCCGTGGTCAAGATCAAAAGCCCAACTTCGAGTGATATTTTAATATTTCTTGTTAGAACCAATTTCTTTCCATTGTTAAAGTTGAACTGTTACTGGGACAATTAGACGAGAAATGTAAGACTATGGACTATGTAATAATGTCATTTATTATTGTCTTATTTTTATTGATTTATTAATTTCCATTATTTTCCTGTTTTTAAATCTCCTTGGATTTCTGTATCGATGAGTTTGGAACAAAACATTTAGCGTATGTTTTTGGAACTGCAAGACAAAACAGGAGGAATCCTACCATGACAAATCTGATGATAAATCAGTGAAAATTGTACGTGAAACGAAATATAATAGAAGCCTCATAATAGAAGAAGAGGTAAGATTTATTTCGCATGTTGAGTACGTAATAATTAACGTGAAACTGTTATATACTTTAGGTGGTTTCTCCGGTTTTCCTACGGATAGCGGCGAATTTTTCTAGACTGTAGCCTAGACTGTAGGCTAGACTGTAGCTTAGACTGTAGCCTAGACTGTAGGCTAGAATTTAGCCTACACTTGAGCCTAGACTTTAGCCTAGAGGCGGCGTCTATTAAAATAAATCTCGCATTTAATGTTATTTTAATTGTTACGATTTATAACATTCATTTCCAAATGAAATATAGTTTGAAAATCATACGACATACAAGATTAATCATACAAGCATGTGAGAAGCCAAATAACATCAGCTTTAATAAACGCTTGGCAGATACGCTGCACTAAGTCATTTAAGGGTAGAGAGATCTATGCGTATATTAAAAACGTCCAGTTTGTGAGGAGAAGCAGAAAATGGTTCCAGACGAGCAATATATTTAAAGAGTTTATAACAGGACATGGAAGTTTTAGAATAGGAAAAATCGATACCCAGACTTGTGTATTGCCAAAGAGGTGAGGAAACTGCTGCTGCCCGCATACGATGGGATTGTGAGCGGAGAGGGCACAATTCTTGAAAATTTACAAGAAAATAAGATACGTTAAATTTAAGAGATAGGGAAGGAATATTCAACAGTAAAGAAAAATTCGATATCGTTCATCGATTTGTAATACAGGTAGGGACTATTAGGGACACTTTTAGAGATTAAAAAAACCCAGAAGGGAAATTCAGTATTATAAGAGATGTAATAAATTTGATCCTTGTAAAGACTATTGTTGAAGACAAGGAAATCTCTTGGTGACAAATAAATGAAAAAGAGAAAAAATGATAGGAAGACTCACAACCTTCCGAGTGTCACTCAGCACTTTAAACCGTGTGGGCATCAAGAGCCACGTTCCCACTGATGATACATACCGCAAGTGTAAGCGACACGTTTGGAGAATTCCAAGAATAACCACGACTACTCAGCACGGAAAAAAATTCTCTTTTTCAGTTCGAAAATTTGTTAGTAAGTTAAATTTTTTGCTCTTGTATAACGTATTGTTGTTTTTATGGGGCTTTAGCTCGCCAACATGTACTGTTGCTAATAATTGTAATTAAGTGATAATTTGAAGCAAGACTAATAATTTATTTGATCATATTTCTGATTTTCGGTCACATAAGATTATCCCATATCACGAATAAAATCAGGGAAAGAGGGCCCACTATTTGAGGATGTCTGCGGCGCTATCTCGAGGAGGGTGGTCGGAATCTGAATCACGTCGCGGGAGATTTAGATTCTTGTGCCGAACAAAGGATAGGAATGTAACTAGTGGTATCTCGCGGTTAATTGGAGATTCAATGCTGTATAATAGTTCAAATTCTCACCATATCGCCACAAACATTCCGAAGCCTTGGCGCAAGTTCAAAAGCAATATGGATAGTTCTAGTGAAGAAGATAATCTTTAGTATGATCAAGTAGGTCTTGGTTTAAAATTAACCGAAAAATGATAATAATAATAAACATGAAAATAGCATTTATATTTAAACGAAGAACTAAAAATGCTCACGTAGTTTTCTGATGTCCTCTTTCACCTTCCGTATCAACGTGTGCGCAGTGGCTTTGAGCCTACGGGTGACGATGGCTTTCTCATGGCAGCTCAGTTGCATCTCCTGTAGTTCTCGTTTCAACCGCATCGCTTCGTATTCCATGGAATCCCTCTTCTTGACCGTCACTTGGTGTCTGGTGAGCCACAAGAGGTAGACGATACCCGCGATCGACAGGGTGACCATCCTCACCATCAACACCCCGATGATCTTGGCTCCCAATTCGATTTTGTCGTGTTCAGTTTCCAATATCGTTCGCTCCTTACGGCGGTTGTCAAAATACGCGTGCTTTCGCTCCAACCACAAATAAGCTGCCATTAAAAAGAATCGCATTACATCAGCAGCTTTTTGCATGTGGGAACAAAATGGCGTCGGTCTATCCCTCCCTCAAGGAACAATCTGTCCGATGGAAGGGTGGGGGGCTGCACGTACAACCAACGTAAAAAAGGAAAGATTAATTTTTAACAACTGTGATTGGAATTAATATTCTCAAAGTCGTGTGACTTTGTTAGGAGACAATTGAACCTAGTAAAAAAGAAAACAAGACGGCAACGGGTTTTTTTCTCTTGGAGCTTTAGGGATCGCCACCGTCAAGGTCATTAGAGCCCTTGGAACGCAAATTACTAGCAGTGAATTAGTTTATTGTCCTCAACGTGTTCGCAGGTGGTTCGTAAGGGCTTGTAAGGGCTTTCTAGATGATAAATTATTAATTAAGTAATTTATTTATTTATTTATTTCCAATCTAACTGGGTTGATGTTGGTACAGGTATAGCCAACGCTTTTATTTCGGAATCGTCCATAAGGGTAGTAATAACTGTACGTGTCGCCAACATTAGCCGTCAATTCACTTGTTCTTGTGTCTATTCTATTCTATTCTATTCTTTCTGCATAGAGCACGTGGAACGAATATTTCCTCCTTCAATGTGTTTCTTCCTCTATTTTTTTACAACAAATGGTCGCTTTTGTGACTTCTATGAATATTTATTAAGATATTACATACATTCGCAGAAGCTTTTACTATTCGTGGTTGGTCGCCATATTGCGTTACGTGTCATTGCGTTACAAGTAATGACAAGACGTGAATCAAAGTGGAATAAATGTTTCCGACACTTCCAAAATGCTCCACGATATCTCCTTTCGTCTCGAAATATCAAATTGAAGTTTCCGTATCACAACTTTTTTATTTTATTAAATACCGAACTATTTTTATTTTTATCGTAGCAGGTGCTGAAATGGTGAGTTATAGCGGCTGCCTTATTTTCTTTCTCAACGTGAAGGGTGTCTGGGTGAGGTCGTGTTTTTTCATCTTCAAGTACTACTTTCTTTTTCCAAGTACTTCTAGCGGTTGGAGTTAATAATAAATTTATTGTCAAAAAAGCAGTTACAAACTGCTATGTATGACCACGTGGAGGACAATAAACTAATTTACACTCCGGTAGCAAGCAAGGGACCATCCCATCAATTCCGATCAAGGGCTCTAAGGCAGAGGCGGATTAAAAAATTTCAGCAAAAATTCCTAGATAAGATAAAGAGTTAGCTACGAGTTTAATACTAATAGAATGCCCATATGTTTGTAATTTAACACAAAAAGTTTATTTTTCATGTACGAAATATTATCGAACTATAAATATTTCTGAGTACAGTGTTTAAAAATCATAAGAGTTGAAAAAAAACCCACTAAATTCACGATGTATTGTTACAATAATCACGCCCCTAGACAAAGCCTAGAGGACCTGTATAAGATATCCGCCTCCACCCAAAGGAAAACCGGAGAAAAACCCGGGCCAGGACGGGTAATATGGTGGCGTTACATTCCTTCTTAATAACTCGTAACTCATTGTCAGCTGTTAAGGGGTTAGCTTGACCGCTTAAGTCAAAGCGTTTTCTGCGAGAGATACGAGCGATCCTGAACGAGGGATTCGTTTCACCTCTGTGTGTGTCAGTGGATTCACGTGACGGCGAAAGATCCAAAATGTTTTTTACACATAATATATGAGACAAAGAATCATTACTTTCGTAAAAAAGTGAATCTCTAATACCTTTCAAACCGTCATTATAACAGAAAAAATAAATGCATGCAGATAATGATATGAACTATTATCATCGATATAATAACGTTAAATAGGATATTCGAAATTGATAGTAAGTTATGTAAGCGAAAATGTGTTTGTGAATATACACAGATATGAGCGTCATGTAGATAATTAATTTCTTAAATGAAATACCTTTCTCTTTGTAATCGTGTGTATTAATTTTCTAAGAATCTTATTCCGTTTGTGTGTGTACTTTATAGATATTTATGTAGATATTGATGATTTGTTTTTCAAACTCGTACTATCGTATTGTTCTTTTCTATCTGCCACCGATCATTTCTCACTGGCATACTAATAAATCATTATCATTATTATTTTATCAAATGATGACACGATCCTTTTTCTAAAAGAGCGACCGCAGCGACAGAGAAACACCTCAACGGAATAAAACCCCTGTTTATTGTCGTCTTCTTAAGATAACATTAGAACAAAGAGAAGAATTCATGGAATGTTAATGAGAGAAATAACCTCATCACTTAAATATTTCAGAAATAACTTTACCTTTGCCTGTGGGTAAGTACAAAGTCCTTCGAAATGAGTTAATGTTCCTGGCGTCGTGTGCAATGGAGTTGGCGACGTAGACGCTTATTCTTTGGATGACCGTGAAACCCAGTCTCGCTCCACTCATGTTTCCATCAAGAAATCTTATTTAGGAGCTGAAAAAAATAATTTATGATAATTAATGTTTTAAAATTTAAAATTTTTGGAATTCCTCCTGTTGCAGAAATTACTATTGGGACTATGTGGATTTATTTCATCTTCCAATTTGTTTTAAATTCCTTAGAGAGAGGAGGATGTATTTTGAAATTTTCTCAGCTGTTGTCTTTTGTAAGTTATTTGTGGTTGGCACTGCAATGTGTATGAAGAATGTGGTCACACTACTTTGGTCAATTAACGTTATATCTGGACGGTTGTGGTGGATGGATCGATCAAAATATAATTTATGGATTTTGTTCCCTAACACACACTGGTTGATACTTGTAATATGGGGTTTTATCTTGAGTGAGTTTGTATTTATCTGCAATATTTTGAAGAATAATTTTTCCCACCAAGTTGTGTGTGTGTGAATGTAATCCGTCTGAGTTATTATTATTATTGCTATTATTATATTTCATGTTTTATTTTACAAGTAACTTACTTGGAATATTTTACTTTTATTTTTGCAGGGAGAAAACGTTGGTTATCAAATTTTACTTAATTTTTCTTTTTTTTTTTCTTTTACGACTTGTCCTTTCAGCTCATTTTGGTTTGATGTTGAATCGTGGAAGCTTTCTTTGGTTCAAGTAGCCTTTGCCTCTTCGTAGGGGCCTCCACCAGCGACCCGCGTCCATGGCGCTTCCTGACGGAGGAAGGACGAACTAATTAGATTCCCAAGTCGAGGTCACTCACGAAGAGCGATCGCTTCGTAATTAAAGAAAATTAACGCGACATATTCCTCATCAAATTAATAAATTTATGCCATTCTATAACACATTCATTATTTCAATATAAAACACTTCTTATCTATTTTAACTTCCTTCCACAGCTTTCATCATCAAATTCCCGATATTGCATCTCCTCTTTTAAAATTAACTTTAAACTTCTTCCCTGCCAATCCCTCCTCCCTCCCCCCCCCCTCGCGAATTCTTTTCTCCCTGTACCGGGTCAGTTATCCCTTATTAAGATGCCCTTGAACCGCAGTTACCC
>NNCF01128722.1:156061-176974 GCA_002313205.1 Laupala kohalensis
AAAAAGTTTCAATTTATACTTTGAACCATTGTCCATGCAGTGGTGACGAATTTTCACGCCCTTTCGGCGAAAAATTTGGAATTATTTGACTTGAATTACTATGAGCTTATATGGGGAAACTTTCACGGGCTTTACTTTTTTTTTAATATTCTGACAAAAATTCTGGCTTAACATAGCGAAAAGAAACTGGGAAAAGAACGAAGCTAATGTGAGTAGCAATGCAATGACGTTAACTTTTTCGTACCTTGCGGGACATTTACAAGAATAATTCATCAAAGACTGTGAAAAATACTGTTCTTACGGAAAAGAAAATGTCAAACGACAGTCTAAATTAATTATCAACTTTTAAAATCACAAAATAATTGTTCTCATCCAACAGTAGAATGAATTAGTAATTAACAAGAACTACTTTGGTGAATATTTCGAAGATTCGTGAATAGTGAGGATGCTATGGTTACCTTAAATACATTCGTTCTTAAATACAATTTTATTGTTATCTTATTTTAGTGCTGATGATGGTTGCAGTGCGACCGAAAAAACTCTTTACTCTACTAATAAAAACCTTTTGAACCTTGAAACATCGTGTAATGATTTAATGTATTCAATCACATTATTTAATGGTTTATTTTACTCTTTGTTAACCCACATCTTTGCTTCTGCGACCAAAGATTAACAAATACATCTTTACTCCTGTTCTTAATCAATTCCTAAACATTTCCTTTTCCATAAGTCACTTGCAGTCCGTTTCAAATGCAATGAAATTTCTATCCAATTCAATGCCTACTTCCCCCATGACTATAGGAATACGTAGAAATATAATTTATCAATTTGTATTTTTTTCCTTTTATGTGACCATTAAAATAAATGCAAAAGTTTTATTGACCTGATTGCTACTGTTTTTTTGTTTCGAATTTGATTATTTTTCATGTTTATTTATCTTTTTAACTGTAAATTAATTTTCAACCAAGACGCTTCTTTATTATGAAAGTTCTGAACAACAAAACAACGCCTCTTAAAATGATTTTTTTTGACAAAGATAAGTTGCTTCTACATTATCTTGGCATGTGACACTAATTATTAAAATTTTATTCTCAAATCAAACATCATTTTGTCGATGTTAGTTTTCGATTAAATTAATAATTTGAGAGTGTATTTATTGTTAAAGTACTGAATAAGTTGATCAAGTATGTTTGAAATAAAAAGTAGAGAAATTTGCTTCTCTAATATTTTAAAAGAACAGTATATTTATTTCAAATTTTTCTTGCCTCGAACGTATCTGATGCTGGAAGTGTGCGAAATCCCTTTTTAATTCTGTTGTGAATCCTGGCGTCTTTTACTATTGAACCGATTAGGTATACTTTAAATCTTCGCATCATCATTCGAGTCTAGCTCTGATCATTCTTCATCTTCACGAACCACGTACAAGTGTTCGTGGGAGTCCTGACAAAACAAAATTCAAGAATTATTATTGCTATCCTGATATAATATATATAAAATTGTACATTTGTACTTACGGAACTGTTTTGAGTATATTTTAGGAACGACTATGAAGGTTTTTTCACACTGTGAGGTTCTTTCTATGAAATACTTACCCTTTTATTATGTTATTTCTGGATCCTTCCACCAGCGGCTAGTGTTCATTCTGCCGCCGGAGAATGACGCGAGGAACCTCGTTAACCCATGATGGAAGCTGAAAGAGACCGAGTTCCGTGTTTGAGGTTAGAAGAAACAAAATGGGATCGAGTCACCGAAGGTACCAACATTGCAGAACCACTAGTTCGGTACGAGTGATATTGTTACTCCTTGCTTAGGTTTTTAGGATATAGTTCTATTAACCAAGGAGACTATATACAGGAGTGGGAACAACTTTAGGAGAGGGTAGGGTTTTGTGTGTTCGAAAAACGTCGTCAGTCGGGGAGTGTAAACTAGAGTGTGTGTCTACACGCACTCTGACGTGAACCCGTCATGAGCGCCGTCAGACGGTGACTTTGGAACTATTTTTATAGGTTAAATACCTCGACTTGTATGTATAGACGCTTGTAAGACGCTTGTGTGTAAAAGGACGCCGTTTAAAATTGTTTTTAACGTTATAAATAGTTGTTCTATGTGTACAGAGNCCGACGACTTGTATGTATAGACGCTTGTGTGTAAAAGGACGCCGTTTAAAATTGTTTTTAACGTTATAAATAGTTGTTCTATGTGTACAGAGTAAAACGTAATTATTGTTAATAATTATTACCGACTTTATAACTGTATAATTAGTAATATATTCATATTAATTATAAATTATTTATAGGTAAGCGAGAAAAAAGTATACTTATTTACACTAAAAATATTGTTGATGAGATTTTTCAGTCGTTGAATGAAGGAATCGTATCATTTGGTTCTAAAATCCCCGTCTGACGGCGCTGATGACGTGTCTGCACTTCGCTTGTGCACATCGTGAGATTATCTTAAAAAGAGAAACGAAAAAAAATAAAAAATAAAGTAAAACAGTGAGCTGGACTACGTGCACTATGTGTGACGTTTCCGTGACGTAAGTGAACACGCAGCGGTCTCCTATATTTCGCAAATTGTGTGTAAAATGGAGCTTGTAAAGCTTTTGCTTAAGAAATGAGTTCTTTTATTGATGCTTACGTCGAAGACAGTGCAATGTGGTCCAAGTGGCGAATCACGATGTGGTTCTCGTGTGGTTCTCGTCTTATTACTCCAAGAAATCCAAAGACCCTTCTCACCAAACTCGGCTTCTGCATGCTGTAAGTTTCATCGCCCCAACATAACTTCGAATTTTGTTTTTTCAGACGAAAGTAGCAGTTTTTGGTATGATATATTAAGTTAATAACAAATATTTTCTGTTATTGACGTAGGCTTGAAAGGTAACTTAATTCGTGTTTGTTGGTACGTGCTCATAGGATAAAAACGCCAAATAAATGCGATTCACTTAATGTATCGTAAAATTATTGTTTGTTATTTGAATTAACATGAAAATATCGATGAATATTTTTACTTCGTTATTTTATTACTTCATTTTGTCAGACGGACGTTCTTACTATTATTGGAATATTGTTCAATAATTCATTTCAACAACTGATATTTTCTTCTGAAAACAAAATCCGATGTAATTTTGTCGTCGATGCGTTTCCAGGGAATTTAGAGCATAAGGCATAATCTGAGTTTGGACCAAAATGGCGGCATACATAGAATACTCAGTTTTACTACTTTTCAGTTCATTGATACGACCGATGTGTAGATCGGTCAAGTTTCTGTAATCAGAGTTTTCCGAATGCAAAATTCCCATTTTCGCGCAAAAATGTTTTTACGATAGATAATATCTCGACTGAAAACATGATCTACAAGATTAGACACAAGTCTTTATCCGATCTACTCATATCGCGTTTTGAACAAGACACGGACAAACATCCAGCTGCGAACAGGAATCGTAGTTCCTCGAAAGTGAGCAGAAAGGAGCGCTAAATACTTCTTCCTTTTCTGTTATTGTCTCACTGCATCTAAAACGACGTTTCATTGTGTGGTTGAAGCCAACACTCTGTGAGGATGCGACTATACATTTCATGCACGCTCCCCCATCTTTCTTGAAAACACGTTACATAGAAATTATTATAATCATTAAAATTGTAGATTGAGAAATTGTGAAGGAAATGTGTGGTTTGGGGTGTTTTGAAACGAGTTTTTATTTCATGAATTCCACCCCCTGCATCTGTTTGTCGGGGATGAAGCGACTTATTAATGTAATTCGAGTTTTATTCTCAGAGTGTACACTGATATTAGTATTTATTTTTATGTTACACGCAATTCCTTGGTGTATGTAGAGAAAACTACAAGTTAACGGCGTTTCTCTGTGATATTTCAAAAGTAAAAATAGAGTAATATGTTTTTTTGACAATTTATTTTTATGTGTATAGTAATGACAATGTATGTAATATTCCGAAGACTGTTGTGTACTTCTTGAGAACTTTTTCCCGTCCCGATGTACAAAGAACCGTCGCGCTCATTTACTGAAGTGGCTATAAAGAGAGTTAACTCGTGTTTCCAGAGGTCTCCATGGTGATGAATCTCCATGCTATAACTATCTTCTAAATTTTACATTGAATACACAGAAAAAATGAAACTGTGTTTTCCCGAAACTCATAATGTGATTTTCCTCTTTCATCATCCGAAAGCAATGTTTACCAACGGATGTTGTAACTTCTTTAGTGGCAAAACAACGTACTGTCAAATTGAGTTTCTCTTAAATAATGGACCGTTATTTAAGCGGAGTAATCGGATTTTACTTCTCGATGTGGTTTTTCCGTCATCTATGGCGCTCAATGTGAATGGTGTTTATGCAATCACTTGTGCAGAAATCCGAATTTACGTTTCGCGTAAAGAGAGAAAATATCTTTATTAGTGGTATTAGTTTTATTCATCTGTATAAAACGAAACTGAAATGGATTTCCGTTATTCACGGTGCCTTCGTATCCATTACTTACGTGTACAAAAACCGTCTGTCTGTTTGTTTGCTACCTGATCACGTGATCACGACGAAACAAACAATCCATCATCATCATCATCATCATCAATGGATTATTTGCTTTGTACATTTAATAAAGAATAAAAATTGTCTATAAACCGTAAGACTTCGACAAACAGTTAAGAGTTTACACGAATTTTAAAGAAATTGTGCAGCTGCATCGTGCATTGGAATCGATATTTCGACTGGCGCGGCTCCCGTTAAAATGCAGTGCATGTTTTTAAAAACCAGTAAGTAAAATTATTTTGATCAAATAAAATAGATTTTATTTTTTCCTGAGCGAAGGAAGAATAGTCTAAGAATAATCTCGAGCAACACCGAGTGATCAGCTTAGTAAGAAATGTACTCTATAGAAATAACCATCGATTTCACCATCGAGGACCCTGATTGGTCTTTCTCTCGTTCAACAAATGAAACATATGTTGTGAGTGGCTGTGAACGCTTTTCACCAATCGAAATATGCGAAATGCTACGTAGACAGATATTCATTCACTTCAGTCAATTGTAAATGAATGCTTAATGCACTGCTTAATGCTAAGTTGTTCTACGCGCTCTGAAACCTTGAGTTGCCGAAGTGAGTGACACTAGTTTGTTGTATTCGTTGGTCCACACGAATTTGTTGAAGAAACTTGTATCTGGTGAATGTTACATTGTTTTATTGAGTATTCAGTTTTATTTATTATTGAAAATAATTTGAATTTGTCGAGTGAATTCGTACTAATTGTAAGTTGATGTCACAGTTACATATCCCTGGTGACTCTTCACTTTGTATCGAAAGTTGTTTGATGTAATGCGAAATTTCAAATGAGTATTTGGTACATTCTCTTTGTCCTTATGTTCAGAGAAGCCTTTTAGAGTTTTCATTATCGAAAATGTATTTATTTATTGTCAGAAAAGCAATCACAAAATGCATATGACCACGCGGAGAACAATAAACTAGTTTACTCTCAAGAAATAAGTAAGAGACCATCCCATCAATTCCAACCCAGGGCCTTACGGTAAAGGCCAATTTAACATATCACCGCACTCCTAAGATAGAAATAAAAAAGTTAGCTACATGTTATAATTTTAACAGAAGACCGACAAAATCGAATTTATGAAACACTAAAAAATTAAGTATGAGTATCAAACTATAGATTTTTAAGAAAGAAAGTATTGTTTGGAATTCGTTACTATTAAACATAACTCCCTATTGGAGATTAATTATTAGAGTAAACGTCCGTCGCTAGGCAAAAGAGACTATGTATCAAATCCGCCTCCAGCCGAAGGAACTCCCGGGAACCCGGTAGAGCACACAAATTCATATATCTCGCCTAGAGTTATTGGTTACAAACTACTTTATCTGGTCCGTCAACCTGCCAGAACTCCTCCGTTACCACCAAAGATGACTATAGCCCTTAGTCGTTTCCTTAATTACCCTTGAGGCTCTTCCTACACCTTGAGGCTATTTCTGTTTGGGGAAGAGAACGGAACCCTCTCTGTAGCTCAGAGCTCGCGTGCTTGCTTGTCTGTGGACCAGTAAAAATTTGTAGCTTTTGCACATTAATGTCCCAGTTGATATATAGATCTGTGACGTCTGAAAAGCGAACCCTCCTTCTTCTATCCCTCTCTTTCTACTCCTAGTCTGATCACTCACCCTCTTAGAGTACTACTAACTATCTCCCCTCCGCGTAGGGCAAGTTTTTGGTAATGAACCCACCACCTAACAACTGTGTATGTAAGCTTCAACAGCACGCTACATTTCCCATTTACAAATAGTACAATAAGAAAGTGAATGGTTTGGTGATGATTCGAGGAAACCATATCGCGAGTTTTCTGACACTTTTGCGATCCAAACCGAGATCCCCGGTTTTTAATTTTTATTTTTCCTCTCGCTGTTTCCATGGTTTCACCCAAATGACATCGGGATAAAAAAAAATCAGTTGATACATCTCTACCATACGTTGCGGAAATGACCGTTCGTAAGAATTATTCTCCTCATTTTAGCAAATATGTGCTTCGCTGTAGCTGTTACTTCGTAAATGTTGAGATGAAGTGGACCAAAATTTGCTAATTCTATAGAAATGAAACAAACAGGTTTTAGACATGTAACTCATTTTTAATGCAAATTATATCAAGCTCTTATCTGTTTACTGAAAGAGGCAATCGCTGTATCGTTTTTTTAATGTTACGTTTATAAATATTGTGTCTTTTTTAACACCGAACAATCTTACGGTATAATTGCAGCCACTTTTTTGAGGCTTTACATGAGTCAAAATATTTTATTTTGAATATATATATTTATTTACTTTTGAATCCAATACCAGATCAAAATAACAATACCCGGGTTATTAACTTCGTGTTTCCTGTATTCCGTTTCTTCTTGTATTCTTAAATCTTGTCTTCTAGTGTGCTTCTTTGCATTGATTCTCTCATTCCCGTATCTGCCGCGGGGAGGTGGGCACTATACGCATCTATGTTATGTTTTATTAGTGCTGAATAGTTTTTTCCGTGTTCCGTCTATGTCCACCCCCACTTTCTTCCGCATTTAATTCACAATATAATAGCAGCACATGACATTCATCCTCATTTGATTTCACCGCACCATTTGCAATCTGCTATAATTAGTTTAATTTTTGTATTTCTAACAAGTTAATAACAGGTTTTTTTTCTCGCTTCGGGGGAAAATTTATCACGATGTTGTCTTTGAGAGCAGAAATGTTAAATTCGTGGGCCACCTTATATTTGGACTATCGATTAATACATAAATAACAGCTTTGCATCTATTACGGCCGATTAAGATGGTATGGTGTTATTTATTAATTAATCCTTTATACACGGGAGAGCGAAATATTTGATTCAAACGAATTTTGTAACCATTTTCTTGAAAATAAATTATTCAGCTTTGTTTATGTGTCGTCGTGAAGCGAGTGTAATTACCGTATGAGGAATATACGGGATCCGGTGTCATATCGACCTGTGTGACGAAAAGGAAACCGTAGAACCTCCATCAGTTTAGCATCAAAATATAAATGGAAAAGAAAAGAAGTTTGTGAGTGTATGTAATTTTGTAACGTAGTTAATTCAGTCTACCGTTCTTTGGTTTCGGTGTTACTTTGGGAAAAGCAAAAAGCAAAACGAAATGTTGTCGAACACAACGGGATGGAGAGCGATGAGATCTGAGTTGAACATCTTTGTTAGTAATGACTTACTTCCTCGAAGGACGACAGACGAACTTCAAGAAGTGACGAAACAAATTGCTGTGACTCGAGAACAGTTTATTTCGCCGGGACAATAATTTTTGGACGTCAAGTTGACTTCCTTATGATAATATCTGATAAGCTGTTTGAGAGTGTTTTGTAAAAATAATTTCTTAATTACTTCGTCTGCGCTCCATCATTGTGTGTGCGAGACACTCGTAATGTTGATATAGAATAAATGGCAAATGTTCTCTACAAAGTGCATTGAATAAAATACAAAGTGAATAAAATACAAAGTGCATTGTTGTATTTATTTTTTAAATTTATTTTTCTTGAACTCTCAAAGCCCACTTCCCTGACGATAATTACCAGCGATTTTTTTGGTCTTTGTATTTTTTTTCTCTCTCTTGTTTCGTTTGCGTGACACCACTCTGATCCAAGTGTTACAGCAAGTGTGTTAATATTCCTAACAATGCGACGTACGTTTCGATGTCTCCTTTGAAGCAATCCGTGACGCTGCATCTTTTCTACATATTCACTTTCTTTACGCTCATAAATATCACAATCCGGGGATTCGAGTCCCTGTACCTCAGACACCTCAGGTGTTTTGTAGTATAGTTGACTCGTGTCCCAATGTCACGTCCATATTCCATTACCTGTTTTGTCCTCTAAATGGAATAATAGTAATTAATGAGGGTGGAGTGAGGAGCGAGCCTTCGTCCCCTGCCACCCCGGGTGAGCGAGATCCGAACCCTCCGCCGCCGGGCGAAGCTACCCTCGCAGCATCGATTGGGGTGGACGCTGCACCCGGACGGAAAGAGGGAGAGAGAGCGAAGGAATAAGGGCTGTCAAGGGATGGTGCTCACACTTCTCACTATGTAGGATTGATAACCTACATAGTTATGACTGAGTGGAGAACTTTTTCATACAATAAAAAAAGGAGGGTTTTGTGTACAGAGTCTAGAAGCGGCGGTGTAATTATTGTAGTAATTAAATTGTTTTAATATTAATTTACGATATATAAACAAAATTTTCCCCAAAAATATTCTATAGTTCAATACTATTACGTACTTGTGAACAAAATCTTTGTTTTTTAAATAAAAATTTGTTGTTATTCCGTAGCGCTCTTTATTTGTCGTGTTCCACTGTTTAACCCTTAGCCTCTGCCTTCGTCGCAGTTGATGGAACACGTCCCTTGCTTGCTTCCGGAGAGCGAATTAGTTTATTGTTGTCCACGTGGTCTTACGCAGTTTGTAAAAGCTTTTAGAAAAATAATTTATTTATTTATTTAGATTTAGTAAAACGTCTAAGGAAGAAAACATATTCAATAACCCCTTTAAGTTCGTAAATTGAAAATACTCGAAATATATGTATAGTTGATTTCTAAATCGCTCGGGACTAGTACGTTATCTACGTCATTAGCGAGGATAATGTCAAATGAAAACCTTAATTATTCATATTATTCGTATGAGTGAACAATAAATAAAAAATAATTTTCAAATTTTTTATTGGTTGTTCACTCATACAAAGAACACGTGTCGCCTCCACGCTCAATGCATGTGTCTGCCGACGCTTCCGAAGCGCTTGAATTCTCTTTTTTATGGAGGCGGATCAAACCTCTTCAGCGGAATATGGAATTTCGTCCCAGAAAGTGCTTCTTTTAGTGCTTTCTCCAAACATACGGAAATCACTGGGGGCCAGGTCGGGCGAGGCAGATGAGGTGGATGAGTGAGACGTTCAAAGCGCATGTCTGCGATTGTCGCAACTGTTGCGAGAGCCGTGTGGGGCAGAGTCCATTGTCATGTCGCCAGCAGGTCGAAGATGATTGTTGAGGTGTTACTGGTGACAGTGGTCCCTCGTGGCGTGTGATGCTCCAAGAGGACGCCTTTTTCGTCACCATAATCTTCCCTGCTGATGGCTGTGTTCGCAACTTCTTTGCTTTGGGTGATTTACTCACTCCCTTCGTCTCTGGCTGATGGTAATGGATCCGGGTTTCGTCTCCGGTGACGATTCGTGCAAGGAAGGCATGCGAATTGCGATGTGCTGAGCCGTGACTCCAACGTGTCATCCAAAACGTCAGTCGGCGATTTTCCATCACGATGGCTTCAACTGCACAACACGGACGACGCCACTACACCATTCATACACTTGCTACTGTGACAAACAAACGGGCACCCCCTTCACACTGCGATAAATGTCTATAAGTTTCACACCTTCACTTTGCAGAAATCCAATCACCGACCGCTGTTCGTCTCTGGTGCACGTCGGTAGTGGGGCGGCCATCTTTATAGTGTTTGCGCATCTGCACTGTGCTGCCAACTAGGAGACATCCGACACATTATTTAAAACACGCGTACCAACTTACAGGCCACTGGCGCCAACTTTCGATTTTATATTACACTTTTAAGGTTTTCAGTTGATGTTTTTATTATCACTAAATTTCTCTTTTTCTTTTGTTGAATGCGTTTTCTTTTCTCCTCTCTTACACAGTTATTTATTTAATTTCGCGATCACAAGATGACGATGTCTTTGATTTAGAAGATTCTTTCTTAAAATCCTGCAGTATTAACAAGGTAAAAGTAACGTGGAGTATTATCATCAATATTCTACGTCTGTTTATAAACTATTAGCTTTAAGTAAAAAGTACGATTAAAACATTCAACTCAGACTTTGTTGCCTTATGATATGAAAGTAAGAAAAGGCACTGCAGTCTGCGTAATTTAAATGAGGATTTATTATTGAATATTCCTCTGTGTATGTTTCGATATTGTGGAAGTAGGGAACTTGCTCTACTGTATATTCGTCCTTGTATGTCACGGACGACTAACCTGCTCCTTGGAGTGTATACTATCCCGTAATACTCAAGTGTTGTGCGAGTTTGTGTTAACCCCTTCTCGCATCCTTTTACTAATAAATACACGTAGATGCGTTACGCGAAAGCCAATGTCTCTCTCTCTCTCTCTTTCTGTTTGCTACTTTTGGTCACTGAACCGATCGTGTGATGAAATTTGACGAGGAGATAGTTTAGATGTCCAGAAAAAAACATAGATTAACTGTTATTTTTAAAACTGCGTGTAATGAAAGATACAAATAATTTTTGACAAAAAATCGGGAAGAAAGATAGTTTATATTCACTTACACTGTCTACACGGTTGAAGATAAATGACAACCATGAAAGGCGAAATTTTTTACCTCAAAGAGTACTACAAAAACGTCCGCGAAAACTTAACCTATATTATTAATAAAACGTTATTAAAGATAGAAGTGTTAAAATACTTAAATTTAAAAAGAAAAAAATGTATCACAATTAAATTTAATAAGTTATTTCTTTTGTTTTTTTTGTCAAAGATATAAATCATCTTTAAACAGTAAAATTTCCATGAATCGCTTTTAGATTTTACAAGAATTTTAATGAAATGGCGGAACCGCCTCGTGCCACGGAAACGAAATTTCGAGATGGTGTAGTGGATACATTCAAGTTTTGTATCAAGTTTTGTTTCATTATGAATCCGTAGACTTAGGCCGTTTTACTTGTGTTTTTAAAGACCAGTAAGTAAAAGTATTTTGAACTTAAAATTTATAGATTTTTTTTTCTTCAGTAAAAGTAGATCAGTGTAAGAAAAGTCCCAGACAACGCCGGGTAATCAGATGTGTGTTATTTGAGAAAATTTTGACGGAGTATTTTTAGTAGAAATGCCAGTATATTCTGAATGATGATGGTAAATAGTTTGTTGGCGTGAGAAACCTGTTGGAATGCTGATGATTCGAGAAACTAGAAAGATTCAAAGAGAAAATGTAGAGAGTGAGAGAGTATTGTCGTATTTTCCGTGGTTAGCGTGTGCCCTTCGTAAACGTTTCGAGTTTCAAAATCTAGAAGACGATTCCCTTTTGATGATTCCTGATTCTCTTCGTCTCCCGTTCTCTCATCCTGAGCTGCTGCGGTGTGTACTTCTTTCTGCTCTGCTCTTGTTGACAGCCTCAATCAACATACCGCCTTCTCCACATCGGATCCTGGAAGCCCTCAAGGCTACGTTCTTGTGGTTGTGGAACCTGCTTCTAATTATTGCTGCACGACGGCAATCCACCGACTTTTATATAATAAATGCTATCAAATTCCATTTGATTCAAAACGGTTTTATTAAACTTTTGTTCAACAAACAAAACAAAATACTTACATCTTCTTAAAATAGAATAATGCGCATTCCATTCTACGTATAATATCAGCCTTTTTATGTAAATGTCATGCCTTTTTCCTTTTGCCCTGAAATAGTGTACTACCGTGCGACGAGTGTGAATTAAACAAAATCTTGCTTTGGGGTCTGGTTCAGTCATCTAATCACTCTTTTTATCCTAGTTGAAGAAGATTATTTAATTATAAATAGATTTTTGTTTCTTCTTGTAGTATCTATTTTTATACTTCATACATTTTTTTACAAAACTATTTGTGAACATTGTCAAACGCAGACCTAATGTTAAGTTGCTTGAAACGCCGCGTCGCTTTTATATATTATTCGATGTAGTCATAAAATTAGGGAATTAATTATCTTACGGTTAAATATATTTAATAAAAAGTATCTGTATCACTTTTGTTACATTTTATGGATTTCAAAGAACACAGCATGTCTGAAATCAAAATGTAGAATTAACAAAAAAATCTTAACAAGAAGGGAAAAGAATGTGCATATAGTTCTTCCCTGTACCTACACGTGGAGAAGATCAGTGAGATAAATTTTAAGTTCCAGGTAAAAATGGCGACGAGCCGGGAATGGAACCCGGGACTCCTGCAATGATCGCAGGGGTGTTAACCACTACACCATACATTCGCCTTTCTCAATTGTACACCATACTCACTCAGGCAAAAACCCCTGAACTTTAGGACACTTTCCAAACTGTCCACACACTTCTTCGAAATATTAAAAGTAAAGGATTGAAATTCACACGGTATTAACTATACCACAAATACCTTAACTTATGCAATAGGGTATGCGGATCCAAATTATTATAGACAATCAATTATATATATATTTTTCTTTATTATCACCAACGTTTCGACACCGATTGGTATCTTCATCAGGGTAACTAGAATTCAGTTACACAATAGACATTGTTCTTCAAATCCTTATTAAAACATAAAAAAAACATCATCTTGTCAAACCTTACTTCACTTACAACAGAAGTCAACTCAAATAATTTGGATCCGCATACCATATTGTGTAATTTACATAAAGACAATCAGAAAGATAAGGTATTTAGATAAAATACTCGTAACTTGCGAGATGAAAAAAAAAATGATACGGGAAAGGTCTCTGTCTATTTGTTACATCTAATATACTTGTTTATAGCTCATATTGTGCGTTGATTTCTTTGTTGGATTATTTTTAATGAAATGTACGCAGTGTTATTAATATTTGGAACCATAGTTGTGGCTTTGTGTGTTTCAACTAAGAGTTTTAAGTTCGGAAGTCTCCCCCACCGCCACCGCCGCCGCCGCCGTTGCCCCAAGAGATTTAGTTGCTTCGGTTGCGAGGAGTTTATCGCTTCGGTTTGTGGACGACTTTAGAGTCTTCTTCTCTGTGGTAAAACAAGAGAGAGAGGAGCTGCGAGTGCGGGTTCTTCGCTTTTGTCTTTGTGAATTTGTTATATTCTCATATTACGTTCGAGAACATTGTGAACGTTTACATTTAATGCTCAAGAACATTTTTGTGATTTATTCAATCCGTAATTATGAAAATACGCCCCACATTCAACAATGTAAGATTGGGGTTGTTGTATAGTTTTTATTATATGTTTATTCTCTCGTGTCGGTTTTGATTCTATGAAGTGAATAATTATCCGGGTGACAAAAATTGTTAAAAGAAATAATAGTGAACATATTGTGGCCATATGGGTTCTTTGTTGTTTGTTAAAAACAAATAAAAAATATTAATTGTTATAAACAATTTTATAAAATAATAATAATTATTATTATTATTCTCACTCTAATCACTAAATCCAAAGGGGAGGGAACCGAGTACTCATTCCTGTGGGAGCCACTTACAATTAAACACAGTACTCCGGAGTTCAAGCAGCAAACAAACGTACTTTATTTACACTAAATACACTTATTTTGACATCTATAACAATCATTTTGTCCTACTACACCTTTTACGCCTCTGCTGCGACGTCTCCTTCTACGCGTTTCAGTTTGTTACCCTTTATATTTGCTTATATTTTTGAGATCGTGGTTCATTCGTTAAACCAATTAATCCACGGTCTCAATATGGAAAACAGTACCAGGTTTACCATGATCACAAAAATTAATTTCAAAAACAACGATTTGTATCGCGTGATTATAACCGCGAATCTCGAAGTCATTACGTGAGCGCGTTTCCTTGACTTTTCGACTTTGAATCGACATTTCAAAAATCGACACACGCACTTTCTAATATTAGACAAAAGCACCGAAACCACGGTAGAGCACTTGTTCGTCCCAAAGCGATCTCTGTGCTTTCAATTCAGTCAAAATTAAGAGAAAGTAATTGGATACTTCTGTTTTTCTTTTCGACAGAAGCAAATACACGAACTTCGTCTAGAAAAAAAGAAAAGTGGTTTTTTTTTCTCGTAAATATTACTTTCTTGTAACAAAACTTGACCGATATTTTTCTAGTATCCTTCATTCTACTTCTATTACGCTGCTCTGCTCTGCTCTGCTCTACTCTTCTCTTGATTGAGACTCTCTGTAGCTCATCATCATTTGTTGCTGTAGAATTGTGAGTAAAATATGTTTTATTATTGTTATTATTGTTATTATTATTATTATTATTATTATTTAGAGCGAGTGATAAAAACGTCACAGCGTCTCTTCCGTGGGAAACGGCAGCGGAGAAGTTGTCTTCGTGACATTTTGTAGAGAAGGATAGAATTATGTTCTACTACAGTTAACGTCCGTTATATAAATCTAATTAAATAAATAATGAAAGATCTACGACATTTTATTTACATTTCGTGAAAAGAACAACTCACGACGTTTCGACTTCGATGTAAGTCGTCGTCAGGTGATTTAAATAATTTAAACAAATTATATTAAGAACACCAGAACAACCTCCCAGGGGACTTACATCTAGTAAGTACGTGTTTGGCGAGCACGGGGCCCCGAGCTGAGTCTGGCATTACTTCCACTTACTTGTGCCATGTTCCTTCCTTTCTCTTTTCTGACCTCCCTTGGTCACCTCTTGTTCTTTTCGATCCCGACGCTATCAAGGCTAGGGTATCTTNCATTTGATGTATGTTGTGAGATATGTTTTGGTGTGTTGTAGATCAGGAGGGTTTTTAGTGGGTAGGGTTGAATCATTCGACGAGTCCCACACGCGGGGAGAGTCATGTTGGCTCTCCCTAGTGCGTAACTGCATTTTCCCTATCTGTACAAGTTTTTCGGGCTCCAATGACCTTTGATGTCGACATGAGCCGTAAAGCCTCACAAAAAAAAACAAAAAAAACAAACAAAAAAAAAACAGAACAACACTACAATTGAACATGATATTATTAATCATAAATATATAACACACGAAATTTAAAATAAGTTGAACAAAGTGTAGTTATATTGTAATGTTATTGTAAATAGCAGGAAATGTAGCTTCGTGCTATTAAAACTTGTCTACATGGAGCGATAGGACGTAGGAGTTGGGTGGTAGGGGCCATTGATAGTTGGTGGATTTACCAACAACTTGACCCACTTGGAGGGGTCAGTAGAAATGATTAGTGGTTAGTTATTGATACTAGGAGGAGCTGGATAGAGGAAGGAAGGTTTGCTTTTCAGTATTCACAACTGTATGAACTGGGACTAATGTGAAAAGCTACAAATTATTTCTGACCCCATCGGGAATCAGACCCGGAGTGCATTGGTGAGAAGCGACAATGCTACCAACACCTGCGTAGTTACCAAGTGTAGTTAACTCATATTGCATTAATAATGGTCACTTGATGGATTGGGAAAATATATTAAATTTGGACACAGAAGTTAATTATTACAAACGATGTATGTCAAAAATATTTATAAAAAATACACACAGAAGTTTGAATTAACGCACAGACACTCAAAAGCTATCTGATCTAGACAACACAATATTATAACAATTTTGTATAGCTTCTGGTTTCTTTTGTAAACACATTTTGTGTATTGACTTATGTTGAATTGAACTGTTCGGTTCTCTTATATTTCTTTTGCTATAATTTGAACCAAGTGTCGGCGACTTCAAACGAAAGGCGAAACGTCAGCTTTTAATCACAAAAAAAATTATTATTCGTCCGTTGTAAGTCTCCAACATGTCTTTTGGACCATTTTCAAAATATTCCTCTTTTGATGGACACGGGGTGGGCGTTAGCGAAATGTTGCCCCGCGAATAAATCAAATTGGTCCTATTTATTTATGTATTTATTTATTTATGTATTTTGATTCTCAGCCACTTATTCATACTAATTGTAGCTGGAAAAATTAATTAATTTATTTATTAATGTTTAAAAGGTATTTTTAATATTTAGGAAAATAAAATAGTTTCATATTGTGATTCGAAACAAAAATATATATTTTCTCTATCCTATCACGCCACGTCAAATATTAATTATGATAGCATAGATTTATAACAAAAAATTGCACCCCCGAACGTTCGATGAAGAATTTGATGTAAAATGAACCCAAAATCGCGGAGGACTCTGTGAACAGATCACGTGAAAACGAATCGCAACAAAAATGTAGTTGAAGTGAAATACGTGGGAAAGATTCCGTTTCATTGTCATCAATATAAGATCGTAACATTAAGAACCAGGTAAAAATACACACAGGAGGCCGATCTCCTGCTGCTGCTGTTTCTTCTTCTTCTTCTTCATTTTCTTCCTTTTATTCTTCTTATTTTCCTTTTTCTTTTCTTCTTCCTCTTCTTTTTCTTCTTCCTCTTCCTCCTCTGTAGTCCAAACAGAAGGTTCTGAATTCTAGTTCCTGGCCACTCAGAAGATCAACAATTTGAAAAATATGTGAAAGAGATAGTTCTGGATGAAGTAATTAAATACAACTTACAAGATACGATTTCACGTTCACGCATAGGGGAGGCAATCTTAATTTTTTTTTTTTTTGCTCTTCTATTCAACATGTAATACACTTCGCTTCTCGCAGGTTGTGTTTGATTTATCGATAAAGTAAAGTTCAATTTGATAAAACAGAAAGGTGTGTTTCCTTCTGGGGTAACTGCTCTGGCATTCAACACAAATCAAAGTTCCTCGACATTGACATGGATTACGAAAAATTAACTTATTATTTCGCCATTTCATATTTATGTTGTAAACTTGTTATTAGACATTACATTTGATTAGATATCAAAGCAATTTAATAAGATAAATATTAGTGAACAATTACAACGTAGGTCACGACACTTGTTACCGTAGAAGGATTCTTTCTCTTCATCAGTCCTTCGGTGTTCCTTCGCAAAAAAAAAAGAAAAAAGAAAGAAAGAAAGGATGTGAGTCATTCCATCTGCAATCGCGCAGAATTGACCCAAACGTTTCAGATTTAGTTCGTGTATGTTGAAATATTTTTATTTCTTTTTTTGTGATAAAAAATGCTAGTACTAACTGCGAATGACTACGTGGAGGACAATAAACTAATCTATTTCGTGAAAAACGTGAAAACAAGGTTATTGACATTGGTTCCTGAGCCCAATACGTTTAAACAGTAAAGGACTCTTTTTAAAAGACGAATCTCTGATGACTTACCACATTATTATATTTTTTAATAAAGGTGACACCCCAAAACCGGAAAATGATCAATATATTCGTCTAAAATGCGCTGAGCGCTGTAAATGAGATGAAATTTGGAGAAAATATTGAGAGGATCTGAAACATATCATTGCGTTTTTTAATTTTTTGAAAGTTATTCTAATTTGCGTAAATTATTATTATTAACTTATGGATTCTTTCTCAGTGGGAACTGTTAACTTTAACCCTCCCCCCCCCCCATATATGGGATTGGGATTGGGCTTTTCCGATACAGAAAAGGAAATTAATTCATCCTGTTCCTGTGCGATGAAAGATTAATACATTCAGAATTTTCGGACAATGTGACAAAAGTCTTGCAGGAGAACAGCAATTTATTCAGGACCTTCGTGTTATTATCCTTTGAATCCTAAATCGTCCAAATTGTTGTCAAACCTCTTCGATAAATACATTCGACCGATGTCTCTTAAGGGAATAATTTCAATCTTCTTGCCTAACTTCCACATATCTTCTTGATCTCAATTGCTAGGCCCTCGTATTTCCTAACTTTTTCTGACTCGGATGAATTAATGCTGCGAGTCAGTGGGACAGCAATACCTATTCTTATTCTTATTATTATTTATATTATTGTTTAATTTAAATTTTTTTACTTTTCAGTAGGTGGTATGTACATGGGCCTGTGTCACAATTTTTGCGATCAGTTTCTGTTGAAATAACCTCCCTATCTCTGCTTCTGCCTCTTGAAGGGTTAACGCCACCACTCGATTGCAGTGTGGGGAGTGGGGCCCAATTTCTCCTCCGCTTTGAGGTGGCGCCACATTGCAGCGAGAACCTTATTAGCCGCTTTAGAGAGGTTGGGTGGAGGGAGGAAAGCGAGCTAGCTGGTGGCAGCGATCGGACGCAACTCAAGAGGGGTTGGTGGTGTAGAAAGGATTCCGAGGTTGTCACGAACACTAACGATTTCCGCTTAAAGTCATCTAGACTATTGAAAGGGAATTAAAATTCTTTGAAATCAAAGAACGTAGATACTTGATGAATAGATCGGAACGATTTGAACGAATCATTATCTTATAAGAGCAGTGTTCTTGCGAGTATATTATATTTACAATTGATGGAAAATAACTCTTTTGTACAAAATGGAATTTTCAGTCTTAGAGTTCAAGATGACGTCGTTTATAAACTTTTATTCTTTTGGCAAATAGGTTTTTTTTTCATCTTTGGAAACATGCACGTTTATTTTATTATTTGTTTGATTGGTTTGTTTACCTTGTAAATGACAAAGCAATTGTCCCCGTGTCACGTCGGAAGTCCACTACGGGAGGGTGTCAAGGAAGTTTCGTTATTGTGTGAATAAAATTCTCCAATTTTGCTCCTAACTTCGGTTAAGAGTACAAATGCGTTCCTAAGAATGTTAGACGTATTTTGTGGATTAAAATGTAAGTAATCAATACAAATATTGGACTATGAATGGCCTATAATCTGAACCCATGCTCTACCGCTCAGCCAGTGGGATCGTGGAAGCGAAGACCACCCCTGTCGTTCAGCAAAACATCGAACATACTGTTACGCTTTCTTCTAAATGTGTGTATTATTCTGTCATTATCACTACAGACGACCAGTATTTTGATGGACACATTAGTAATCTTGATAGTTAGCAAATATGTGATACAAGTTGGAGATACAAGTCTGCTGGAAAGCAACTAATGTCTGTTTTGTTCTTCTTAAATTCCTCCAACTTTCACTACACTCGCTACGATCTCTACACGTAGAATTGACTTAGATATGACAGATTTAACGTTTATTAGTGCAGATATTAAACTTCAATCCTCCAGTGAAAAAATGCATTTCTAGGATTGAGGGGCTTGTAATTAAAATGTTATCATTTTTACAGAATATTGAATTCCTATTGAGCATTTAAGTAAAATAAAAAAATTTCTTTGTTTCAGGTGAGTGAACATTCTTGAGCTAATTTTCCTTTGATTTTGCGGGTAAGTAATTTTTACGTCTGCCAACTTTTGAACTCCGTTGCGTAAACTAAGTGAATGCTTTTTTATGGATACATACCATTTTATTCTCGTCAAATATTTATTCATCCAAATATTGCTCTCCTTAAAATACTCAAAACAACCCTTCCACCCCCACCCTTGGAAAAAAATATTTCTTAAACAAGTAGCACGCATTAAATTTTGGTAAAAAACAACAACATCTTCGGACTGATCAATTTAATGATACCACTTTAATTCTAACATATCATCACGGTATATGATTTGTGCTGATTTGTGTTTTTTATACACGATTTTATCTTACTTTTTTTGTACACATTTTAAAATATTAAGATCACCTCTCGTAAATGCAAATTTGAGACAATGTTAAATTTTCGCGACCAAAATAAATAAATTACGACTTACGACCGTTTTGTGAACGATTACCAAAAATAGTGTTAGGTGCTTTTTAAACGCAAAACATTTCAACACGACGTGAGACGACGTCAGGTCAAAAAGTTTTAAAAAACACAAAGTGAGATTGAAATGACGAATCTCTGTATCTTTTGTATTTTGCATCTATTGTCAGAAATTCATGCACAATACATGTGTATAATATCCGTTCGCAGGTAGGACACAAATACTCAACAAAATAAATGTAGAAAGATTCTCAATTAAAAACTCTTGAATGAAGAACGAAGAAAACTCGTTTTTTTAAATTCATTTTATGATCAACATCTTAGAAGGGCGTATTTGAGTCTTGTTGTTGCTGTCGGTCGTGACCCTGCAGCAGTTCCTCTCTTAGAAATCATTTCGATGCAGACAGAGGTTGAAACCGCCCTCCGGCGTTTCGCTTCTCATTAACGCTGAGAGGACTGAGGACTCAGGCTGCTGCTGCTGTCGCGGATTGGAGCAGATGCTGTGACATGTGTGCGGGTCTCACTCGTGATTACTATTCCAGAAAATTAAGGCACTCCATTTCTCACTTACCAATTAATGCAATGGACCGATTCCCTTCCATACATCTTCAACTGATGGATGTACTCTGACGAGCGTTCTCTTTCTGTTGAACTCTGCGTTGTAATATTGTGCAGAGAGAAAACGATTTTCTTTTTAAGATAACAAATGCCAATGGGAGTTCAGAAACGTCCATGTAAAGTGTACGAAGCGGCTATAAGACAGTTTGTGTCTGTGTTCAATAAGTTCTTCCTCAGATGAGGATTGTCATTAACCCTCGCTGACGCGTCTAAACAGAACTTCGATGACAGTGAATATACGTTTGCGATGGAAGTCTCCCGTGCAGCATAAAGCAATTGAGTTCCAATGCAGGATACGTTTATACTCACGTTATCGAGAGTTTGGACATCAAATGAACAAAGACAGCGGACTCAAGTGGTGTTTCAGGACAGCCTCCACCAATATTTTAGAACAAAAACCCCCGACACTCGTTATGACTTGGACTGCTTCAGATTGTCGTTTG
>NNCF01128722.1:180030-203721 GCA_002313205.1 Laupala kohalensis
AAAGTTTGAAAAGAACTTATAGAGTGCGTCTCAATTTCTTTTGCTAAAACGAAAAACAACAACATTTTTTGTACTTCCTGAACGATTTTGAGAAACAAATTAATTTAATTATATTTTAACTATTTTAAAATAAGAGTTCTTTTATGTCTCTTTGTAACAATTGTATTTCCTGACGTTTGTGATTCATGATGCATGTATTGACATTCGTGGAAATGGATTCTGCTCTCGTAACAGGACGAATTATCATTGGATTGGATTTTATACATTCGAATGGAACTGTGATACGATAATCGCAATTAACTCTTATTATTAATTCGCGGCGACGATCTCCTTTATTGAATTATCCTCGTGGCTGTTAGTTGTTAACTGATTTCGCTTGGAATCGGAACGAAATGGAAAATGTTATCGCCACCATATTGTCCTCGTATTACATCAAGGGATTGCAAATGAGAATTCTACGAAATTATTCATTCTATTTCGAATAAATAACGTGATTATTTATATATAATTAAAAGAAAATGTCAGAGCAGAAATGATCGTATGTTTATATGTTTGTCATCACATACATTAATTAATAACGCAAATAGATTCTTCGCTCCTTATCTGCATAAGCGGAAGGAGGAGGACATGACACAAAGGCATTAGAACAACATTGAAGGATGTGTTGGTGACTCCATATTATTTCGAATTTCATTTTATTCCTTCCCGAGGTAACATAAACGTACAAAAAATTAAACAAGCTTTTATTTGAAAAAGTGCTGTACTAAAAAGTAATAAAAAATGTTCAATAAAACAGAAATTAAAAAAGTTGATTAAAAACATTAGATCCGAAAATTTTTAAAGTTTGACTTTCTTTCAGTCGTTTTATTTTCTGTCTCTCACACACACACACACACGCATGCATATATATATGGGTTTTAGGGCTTGTCATTAGAGCCTTTACTTTCTCATATACATAGTATATAGAAAGTTTTGTAATCGTGAAAAAATTCGGAAGCGAGATTTCGATGGAAATTTCCGTTTTCGCTATCCCTGATTCTGGAAAAGTTTTTTTTTTTGTGTGTGTGTGTGGGGGGGGGGAGTTTTACATAACGTCCGTCCGTCCGTCTGTGCGCAGCGATTCTGAGTAACCGGATGAACCAATTTAATTCGCATTTACAGTAGGATTTATATGTTGTTGATTCACTTGCTCTAATATTTGTTTTACTTTAAAAAAAGGGTACTTCACAGGTAGGGCAAAGTAATCTTTTCAACGTTTCTCAACAATGGCTCCAACGATTTTGCTTAAATGACCCTTTCTTCCACTATAGAATTTTTTTTTCTCACTCCACGCTGCAGTCGGAGAAACGTCTATATGAGGAAGTACAAAGTGCAATGGTTTTGCGCCACTAGTTTTAATTTGTGTTTGTAATTATGACGCTCGACGCTTCAAGCTTTTAAAAGTTTCTCATTTAACGGTTTTCGATCAACTTTTCATATTTACAGAAAAACTGTAAATTCAACCGTAATGTTGGTTAATTGTGGTGAAAACTTCACTATTTAATGTCTCAGATTGGAAACGAGATGTTTTGTTCGGAGCAGAGTCCACCGTCTCCTCCTACAGAACCGAGAGACGCGTGAATTGGGAATAAACCTAAATCTAATGATGAATTGGAATCACGAGAGACCGAAAGACAAAGTCCAGAATGTGAAAGGTATGTGAAAGGAACTTGTAGCGTTCCCTCATCGCAGTGCGACGTGTGGTGATATATGAATGATCGAGTGCTTTGAAACGCTCCCAATGTCACATATCGCCATCACGCCTTCCGGGGCGAACGAATCAGCTTTAAGAACGCAATAAAAGTGAATTGTTCGGAATATTAAGTCTTAGTAAAACTACACCGAAAATTTCCTGCGAATCAGTAGATATGAATCGTCTCTCACATGACTGTTTACTATGAAGCTTACTAACGTGTCCGCCAGAGTTCATATGCGTTACATGAGGCGGAAAAGGAGAATCCACTGAACGTTAAAAAAAATACACGAGGAAATCGTAGAAGAGAAGAAGAAAAAATGCGTATCCTAAAAGTGAAATAGAAACCAAAGAATTCACAGGTCTAAACTTTGCGTTTCGTTTATTGAGCCTTCTGTGTAATGGTTTTTTCGTTTTGTCTGGATTTTCAAATAATTCGTGATTACGTACTGTGAGATTTGAATAATTTAACAATTAAATTTTAAAAAAATCAGCATTGTTCGGTCGTTCAAATACGGAGCGGTAGAGGGGAGCGTCCTCACTCCACGGAATTTAAAAATCCGCCGTTGAGTTGTAAGACGAAGCGACGCCCATATCTGGCGATAGAGCAAGTTGAGACCTGTTGGAGAAAGAGTTTATTTCTGTAAAGAAATGGTAGGCGAGCGAGGGTGTGAGGGACGACCATCCGCCGTGGTTGTATAACTGAAGGTAGTTAAAGGGACAGCCGGTGGAAGGCACAAGTTGTGACTTGTTCTAGAAAGAAAAAAAAACGTGGCAAAAGAGCGATTAAAGACAGTTTGAAAAATCCCCAAAATCCCCAATCAGAACCGTGGCACGGTAGGGGGGGGGGAAATCTGCGTGATTGGTAGCCTTCCGTCACGTGGATTTCGAAATTTGAAGATTTTGGAAGTGGGGAGAAACATGTAGGAAGGGAGAAAACCCATTTAAGAAATGGAAATTGTTCCTTCAGCCCATTATTCTTCTAGAAATTTTCGCGAGCTCACGACTTCAAAGATTTTTCGAGACACGTGAGACTTTTTTTGTCTTCATCGAAACTTGTCGATTTGTCGGGAGCACCGAACATGACTTATAAATTGTTCGTGATCGGAGCCACTACTCCGTTTTTATTTTCGAAGACTTCCGAGTAATTCGTAACATGGAATGAGTCGCCTGAGTCCGCTATCGTCCGGATTCTAAGTCTATTGTTTTTGGCGACGCCTGAGGGCGCCCAGGACGCGTAGCTGAGGGCAGGAATCACCACTGGTTGAGCCGCAGCTAGCGATGTCGTCAACCCGGAAGCGCTCTGAAAACGAAGCCAGGCCAGCGCACCCTCCACTCACCACTGCAGCACTTGACTGATCATCTGACGAGGTATTTGTACGATTGGGGGGTGTTATTCAACCCATATCGTCATGCGCTGTTGCGGATCTTATTGCAAAGAAGGGCCCAGAATTTTGGACTTGCTGACTCGTGAAGAGGGGCCAAGTATTAAAAAAGGAACTCTGCTTAATCATGTCCATTAAATTTGTAATTAATGTACCAGCTTTTTTTTCGAGAAGAGAGAATATTTGCAAAGCCAGTGTTTATTGTATTTGTTAGAAGTGTAGAGAAATTATTGTAATGTGTGGTCTAGGAGTTAATTTTGTTGAAAATACATGTTTTTTTAAGAGAAACCGAATCCGACGGTAACATCTGTGTTTTTTGTTAGCGTTGATAGACTGATTCTCCGTAGGAGGAGGTCAGTGCATCCCGAACGAAATAGACTTTGACGATGCGCGACGAAGAGAAAGACGCAAATAAATTCGATGAAGATGGAAGTTATTCGATAATTCACAGATCACCAGATGTAACGAGACCTTCTTCCAAAATGACACCAGTAGCTGCGAAGACTTCGGTTAAGTTAGCTTCAGTCTTCCTTTATCGTTGTACACGTTATTTTTATTTATGTTTTATAATAATTACGGAATACTGAGAATCATAATTAATTTTTTAGAATAGTACGCACGCGTAGCTTTTACTAAGAATCGCAAGTGGGGGTGGGGGGTGGTGGTGGGGGTGGGTGCGCCTGCGAAGAAAAGAAAACGTGGCAGAGACTCGGATACTTTTTATGCGACGGCAGAATTGTTATTCAATTTCAATGTTACTCAATTTGCGATGTTGAACATTTTGTATTGCTGCACCCTGATAGTAATCATGAATTTAAGGGTAGTTAATAGATATGAGAAATTATTAATTCAGTACATGATGCATGCAGATGTGAATAAGAAGAGAATTGAGAGTTGGGGTTTGGATGCGACGTGGATCTGTCGTTTCTGGAGGCGACCGACGGAGACGTCCAGTGAACAATTGAGTCGCGGAGTAGCGCACCACTTCCTCTGATTGTACTCACTCGCACTTTAGTGTTTCTGCATGCACGAAAATTTAATTTTGCCATCGAAAGAGTTGATTAATTATTGCAAGCTATTTATTTGCTTGCACGAAAAAGAAATGAAGGTCAGACTGACATCGCCATGTTATTTTTGGTGACTCATTAGGAGGCAGATTCTTTGCAGTAGGTGAGGAGTGAACTGTCGCAATCCCTCCGTCTAAGTCTGCATGTGAAGTTTGGAAAATTGTATTCTGCGCCAGCCGTGTTCCTCTTTAGACATTTTTGTAAATGCGTGTTTTGAAACACTTATGTTTAATTTAAATGTTATACAATTAATTTTCTCTGTAACTGCATTTCCCATTTAATCGATCTTTAAATAACATTTGGCGTGTGTAGTACGTAAAAGAGATTTTATTTGAGATTTAAAAACGCAATAGAAAATCCAAACAGTAAAACATTGAACTTCATGTAAACTTTTTTAAAACTTGAAACTTTTTTTGCAGTGCAAAATGAAATATTTACCATTTTACTCTGTTTGCAAATCAGTTTGATTGCGCTTAACTAGTTATTGAAGATAATGCTTTATTGTAATTGAAAATTGTTTTACTGAATCAAAATAACTTTATTAATTATCTTGTAATAATAATGTAATATAATTTACTTTAAAAATCCGAAAATCATGGAGATGCGCGATGAAGAAATGTTTAAATTCAATTCCGTCGTGTATACAGCGTGATCCCGAATTCGTGGTCAAACATTCGTGGTAAAAGTGTAGATACGCGACGCTGTAAGAATCACGTATTGCGGAGGGTGCAAGTGACGCGGTGAGGCTCAAACACCGGAAGTACATGATCTCACGGCTCGAAACACCTGGCATTTTTTAATATGTTCGCCAGTCGCTGTCAAGCATGTTTCACTGTCGGTGGACTTTGCAATTTTGAACAGTAATTGAATAAACATTACACTTGTCAATAAATAACTTTGTCGTTTGTTTCATTAATTATTTCTTGCGCCCAAACATTCCTAAAGTGCCCAAAGTTTGTACCGTGAATTCGGGATCACTCTTTACTACAAAATGAAGGACAGATCGTGATGTTCTCAAAGTCTGAGTTCATTTTTATCTTCTTTCGTTCGGCGTGAAAAGCGTATTTCACTCTTTTGAAAAGGGCCCAGACACTGTTTCAGAAATAGCGATACTGTAATTCTTTGAAGCCTCAATGGTGGTTTACCGCTGACTTCCACGATGGAAACATTCGAACCTTTGACGTGAGACGAGACGTATTCTTACGTTTGTAGCGAAGGGACATGTTGCTCCTTGCTGAAGGACCCGGTCACAGAGTAGACGTAGTTTCACCTTAAAGAAAACTTGTCTTCTTGTCTGGGGATGAGGAAGATGTGAGTGTGCGAGCGTTTGGGAAGAAGTTAGATCTAGGAGGGAATCCAAAAAGGGAATTTCGGAGAAGAAGCAACAAGTTCAGTAGAGACGTTTACATTTGTATATGTGTCTGAGATACATGTCAATGTGTGTGAGCTAGTGCCATAATAATAATAATAATAAATTTATTGTCAAAAACAGTACAGACTGCCATGTATGACCACGTGGAGGACAATAAACTAATTTACTCTCCGGAAGCAAGCGAGGGACGTATTCCATCAATTCCGATCAAGCGCCCTAAGGCAGAGGCTAAGGATTCAAAAATAATTTCAGCAAAAGTTCCTAGATAAGATAAAAAGTTAGCTGCGAGTTATAATACATATATAATGTCAATATGTTTGTAATTTAACACAAAAAAATACATTTACAGTTATTATCGAACTATAGATTATTCTGAGTATAGTGTTTAAAAATCATAAGAGTTGGAAAAAAAAACTAAATTCACGATTTATTGTTACAATAAACACGCCCCTAGACAAGGCCTATAGAACCTGTATAATAAATCCGCCTCTACCCGAAGGAAAAACGGAGAAAAACCCGGGCCAGGATATACTTACTCTTTGACATGTCGTTAGACAGGTCCTTCACAAAAATTTCCCTACATTTTGTATGAGCTTCATTCAGGATGTACACATGTATGCGCAAACGTGTATACCCATGCGCCATGTTTCTTCGCAATCAGCCGAGTTCTTCGTTGTTGTCGCTCAATTGACTTTTCATGCGTTTTTCAGAGTCCATTGACTAATGTAATCTTAGGTGTTGAGGTGTGCGTATTCTATTAACTAGTTATGTTTAGAGTATATTATTTCTTTAGTAGATTACTATATCAGTTTGTGATCTTGCCTCGCGATACATCCAGGATTCCCTGACGCAAATCGCGATGCGTAAACGCTGCCTTTTATATACACGCATGACGTAGAAGTTTCTGAGCTCACGCAAATCGCAAACCTTTGAAAAGTTGCTTATACATGTATCTCATACAAGTCGCTCATACAAGAGTAAACGTATCTTAACAATACAACCACATACGCGTACGAAAGAGTATTCCTCTCGTCTCAACAATGGATGCAAAGATAGAGATGATGTTTTGTACGATTATCAAGAGTGCATTATATCACTTTCCAATTATAGTTGTTTTTATATACAGACATAAATGGTTAATTATTCATTAATTTGATTATACTTTCATTTATTTGTTTACTTTATAAACGAATAAACGACCCCAATAAATCTATGTAAATGATTGGACAGTGGATGACATCATTCTTTCTCGCAACTTACGTAATTTTATTCTCAGAAATTTTCAAAATTGAGGAAGGAAAAATTCACAAATCGCAGGTAGACAATAACATCCACTGATACCTTCTGATACTAGTGATTCGATATTTTGAACATTATATTTAATTTTGCTTTAAATACTTTACAAATAGAATATTACAAAAATTGAATGGTCTGAAAAAGTCATGAATATCATGAAATAAATGACCAAATGCATTTTTTAAAATTTACTTACCATGTTACCTTTAGCCCCTAATAAAATGTATCAAAATAGTATCCACCTAATTTGAGATTTCTTTTAGACGTAACAATAGACAACTATTAATAACTAATGTAACACAGATATTTTTTAAATATCTTATCTGTAATAAATTCTAAAAACTTGTAAAACCGAAACTTAAAATATATTTCTTTAAAATTAAACGAAATCACACCCTTATCTTTCATATTCATTTGTAATATAATGCTCAATTTTTGTGTGTACAATATTTTTATCTGAACTGATATTTTTTAGATATTATATCGGAAGCTCATTTCAATATGAAGTGGTCTTGTGCAATTTGAATTTGTATAATTTTCTTAATAGTTCTTGATAGTATTTATCTACATCCCTAGTGATAATGCATTAGCATGAAGAGGGGTTGTTTTTTTCATGACACGTGAGCGTCTTCAGTTGTCTTCAGAGACTGTCAGGTGCCGTCTTTTGTCTCTCTGTGTGTCACGTGATCTCTCGGAGTAAAGACTCTCTAACCATCGCATCGCAACGCATCGCAACGCATCGCAACGCATCGCAACGCATCGCAACGCATCGCAACGCATCGCAACGCATCGCAACGCATCGCAACGCATCGCAACGCATCGCAACGCATCGCAACGCATCGCAACGCATCGCAACGCATCGCAACGCATCGCAACGCATCGCAACGCATCGCAACGCATCGCAACGCATCGCAACGCATCGCAACGCATTGCATCGCAACGCATTGCATCGCAACGCATCGCAACGCATCGCATCGCAACGCATCGACGGGGCGCTGATGCTGCTTCGTGCCACACTCCATATGTCTGTTCCCCTGCGCTCTCATCGCAACGCAATCGCTCCACACCACGTTTCGCTTTCGTATACATTGAGGAAGAGAGGCATCGTAGAGGAGGCCCCAAGCCGTAGTACTAGTGTAGGTAGAATTAAATCACTAAAATATCTGTAATCGGCATAAGTAAACAGAGCGACATAAACTAATTGTGATTTCATCTTGAAAAACATCTTGAAAGGCCATTTAAATGAAATAATTGATGGTGAAATACATTTTGCGTCTCACGGAGGCAACACTTATTTACAAAATAACACCAACTTTTCAGTCACGAAAGTGATTAAAGTTTACTTTCATTTGTAGTAAATTTTCCTTTGTAGTATTTTTTATAACAACTTTATCAATAGGTCACCGGACGTATGAAAAAGTTATTTTATTTCTTCCGACGTGAAATGCGCTTAAATGACGAAAGCGTTGCGATCGTCCTCTGCCATGTGTTTACGCTCTTATGCTCTCTTGAGTTTTGACTCCAGACGAGACGAACGAGTTTGTCCACTGAACTATTAAGTCACTGATAGATACGAATTAAAGCATGTTTTTTTCATCATTATCATTCATATTGTTGTGTTTTAAAACAATTAGAGTTATAATAAATGAAACGATTATGCATCTCGGTGATTTCACTCTCTCACTTGAGGGCGCGCCGGTCGCCCGGAGCCTCACGACATCTGCGAGTAAATTCAGTTCGTAATGGAAAATAAAGTACGTTTAACACGTCTCCATTGTGGTCGTATCGATGTAAATTAAAAAACTCCGTGCGTGGAAATTTTTGGCGAAACACAGACAAAGAAAGCTCTGTCCGTAACACAACAGTTCTTACTTCAGTTGAGTTAAACAATTTTAATTTGTGTAATGACACCTCCATTACAAAAGTTTTCCACCCAACCTTTCAGCGGTTCGCGAAATTTTTACGTCCCGGTTTGTTGCATCCTGCGGTTCCCCTTATTCGTACGGAAGAATCAAAGTACCGCGGAGTTTAATTTATGTTACATTTTAACTAGATAACTTTCCACAGAATAGTGTGGTTACAGATATGTCGCTGGAGTGAAGATGTGAATGGATAAAATTCAAGTGTAAAGTACTAAGTGAGTCGTTGCCTTGCACTCATATCCTCTGCCTAAGAAAGAGAGAGAGAGAGAGAACCCCTGACGCTTTCACAGTGGGAAGATCTGATTCTGTCAGACGCAGTACTAATGATCGACGCCTTAAACGAGGCTTTTCATCATTCATCTTGTGACTCTGACGCCGCATCACTGTTTCCCAAACACTTCATAAGAACCAGTAGAATTAGTCCATTTGCTGCACTCTGATGCGCCGCGAGTGCAAAAGTGTTGTTTTCCTTTCGACGTAGTGCGCACTCAAAGCTCTAGTGAGTGTAAAACGCTATACATTTAAGGCAAAATAGAAAAAGAATATATTGGTCAGCAATTCTATTAACAGAAAAGTCTTACAGGTACATTCTCATGGCAAATGCCAAAGATTTATGTATTATGTCTTATGGCGATGTCCTGCTCTTTCACCTCCCCCTGACTTGAGAGAGTGAATTGGGAAGGAGAGATGTTGGGTTGCCGGAGTAGGTAAGAACGCCACCTCGTTCGGGCGAGAGCAGGACATCACGTATATCATTTCAACCGCACGTTAACTCATTTATTTCCATGTCCCTCTGAAGGTAGATTGAAAAATATCTGAAATTGCCGTAAATAAATAGAGTAACAAATGTACTCATTGTGATTTCAACTTGAAAACCATACGTCACCGATCATTGAAATGAAATAATTGCAATTGTAATGCATTGCGTCTCACGAAGAAAACTCTTATTTTTTTAAAAAAAGACTAACTTTGAAATAAGGAAAGTGAAGGAACAATACTTTGATTTGTAATAAAATTTCCTTCCAAGTGAGGGTGTGATGCGCAAATAACTAAACCGCAGCGATCGGCAGCCCGCAGGGTTCGTCCATCGCTGCCATATGCATCTGAAGCGAGATCCTGTTTACTATTAACCGATGGGTAGTAATTAAATTCATGTTTTTCCGTAAATTTAATTCACACCTGATCGGGATCTTCACCACTCAATATTATTGAAATAGAATCGTGGGGGCGTGGTCTTAATAACTCGTCAACGTTTCGGTTTTTATTTTAGACCTTCTTCAGGAAAAACAACATAAACAGGTGACTATTACTATCAGAACCAAATAAAATTGCTTAAGCACAAAATCATTCATAATAATACAAACAATATAATGTTCCAATGCATTGCTTCTTAATCTACTAGAGACAAATCACGGAAGATAATTCGGTAAGAAGTTAATCTAGACCCACTCTGTGGCAATAACTCGATGTATATGAGCAGGAAGAATCCGTTTTTCCTCTCATTGTTGATTCGTCATGAGGATGGACAGTGTTCACATGTCCCAGAGTGGGGTGGGGTTTCTTATCTTGATTTGTCCACAATAGAATAACGAGGTATGCTATAATATTGTATTTGTATTATCATGTACAATTAATTTCATTCGCTTCTGATAGTAATAGTCACCTGTTTGTGTCATTAGCCGTGACAAAGGTTTCAAATAAAACCCGAAACGTTGGCGCGTTATTAAGATATTATTTGTATTGGCCAATTGACACTCGCGATACTATTTCAATCAACTGTAATTCGTGTTTTAAATCAATAAAAAATAAAATGAGAGAACGTTTATATTTGTGAGCGATTTGAGTCCCAGACCTTCGCTGGCGGCTGCTGCTGAAGGTGGAAGTGGAGCTCTTGTAGCGTCTCCTCTTCCGCCGTCGCGACCGAATAAACGCGCGCGTCTGCGCGACCGACGCGTATTGATCCTCAGCTGCCAAACAGCAAGCGCTCGTTTCTCTACCGCTACGCTTCACTCCGCTTCACTCCAGGCACTCACGCGGGAATTCCGAAACACAAAAGAGTTCCTTCCTCCACACGTCTGTATCTGTGTCTCACTCACGGAGATGATACTCTTACAATACATTCTTATCATTTTAATACGTACGTTTTTGAATCGTCATCAACACAAACGCAGATTTCTCCCCTCTTTTCTGCGGAACTGGAGGAGATGGATGGATGGATGGATGGATGGATGGAGGAGCGAAACACACAAATAATGTATCGTACGTTAGAGAATTAGAAGAAGTGTCTGCAATTTCCGATTTTTTAATTTTTCTCGTTTCTGAGATATCGGCATTTAAAAATTAAATCCAGAAAAGTCGTACCTTCACTCATTTATTGGAAATTGACGTTTCTTCACAGTTTTCACAAGTAGGTACTAGGAAGTTGTGAGTTGAGAGTTAAAAAATGTACCCTCGCTTCCTGATTCCTGACAAACGAGTGTGGTAAGTAATAAACGATAGTTTTCATACAGGATGTAGAGGTTCAATTTTCAGTAAAAGGTTATTCAAAATCTAAATCAAAATTATTACTTTGTGGTAACGCATTTTGTGTACCCTGCACTTTGTAATATTTATATTTATTGTCATAAATCTTCTTAATAAGATCTTTTTTGCAAATCAATTGCGAAGCGATCTCCAAAAAGTGTCGGGAAAAATGATGAGATGAAAATGGTGCATTGTCTATCGGCTTTTGGCTTCCGATCGCTAGAAGAATGTTCTAGAAGAAATATCTTATCGGAGCACCAACATTCCGTGTAAGCCTCTTATAAATTCAGAGCGAAGTTTTCTCTGTCATTGATTTTATGCACCACTATGAATAATAATATAAATTATATTTTATTTTCGCTTTCAAATGTTATACGTTCCTTTACTATCATTGTGTTCGTTCCCTTCTGAATTTTTGATAATAATTATTATACAAGACGTCACCTGGCATTTTCTATCAATAATTTTGAAACATTGACAGTTAATTTTTTTGGAAAAATAAATGACGGTGAAACTTTTTATGGAACTCTCCACACAGCGTTCAGTATTTTCGTTTCAAATTTGAAACAGAATATAAAGTGTTTATTCAAAATAAATTGATGGAAACCTTAAAATATACTTTTGCGATTCATTCAACAAATCTCTTGTTTTTCTCCATCTATTTTTGCGACGAGGATATTTTTATTTTGTGAGTTTTGCGATTATGAGTGAAAAATATTATCTTCTCGTCATACTGCCTAAATAATTCAGTATATATTTCGTTTCAATGTATAAATAATTATAATGATAAACATTGTTGTTGTATTTTCTTTTTTTAGAAATATAATATATGTATATTAAATTATTTATTTACATAATACAACAATAATTTCGTAATGAAAATGGGGTACCTTGCTAGCTAACCTTTTTTGCTCTTCAGAAACGAATCACATAAACCCTACACGTAGCTTCATTGTAAACATTGGTATTTGATGTTACTTGATTCTAAAAATGGATCAAATTATGAGCATCATCTAGTAGTCTAGAGCTAATCTTCTTTTACAATGATCCCACCTGAAGAATACTTATTTAAGAAAATAATTTATATTTAAACCATTTAAGTTCACTGAAATAATTAAGTATAGTGTTATTTTCAAACGGTTCTTTCATCTTCAAATTCCGAAAGACATTTTGATTTAGAACGGTTCGTATATGTACACCTTTATATCCAACAGTTGCCTTCTAGAGTTCCTCCCTGAATTGGAGATCTGAGATGCACCCACTGCAGGTCGTGCGTTTTTACGACTGACGGATGCAGTTGAAATGCTCCCTATAAAACGCGACAAGTTCTGCTGGTGTTTCTGTTTATGGAGAAGCTTGCGGAAGGTGAAAGGTTGCGCAGACGAATCAGCTCTCCTCGGAAGAAGAGAAAAAAGTCTGGACTCCATCGCGTGCTATGCTCCCTTTTGGGGAATGTGATGCCTCTTTCCCAATTCCTCAGAAGCCACTACGGCTACAAACGTGTCAATGGACTGTTTTAGAAATAGGGTACAGAAAAATTGATCAAATTTATTCCTGTGAAGTTTTATTGCAGACTTGATTCTTGCGTTGAATAATCTAAAGCCTTGTGAGCTTCTCATTACATGAAATATAATATGAAGACGAAGTATAACACTGCTTCGCGAATTTAGTATCATTATCATCTAGTGGTATTGTAATCAAAAAATGAAGCGAGAATTGGTATTGAATCGTAGTTTGTGCTATAAAATCCAAGTCTCTTCTCAGCTTTGCACGAGCGCACAAATCGCTTCCTTAAAAGGAATCGAATAATCGTGAATTTAGTGTTTTTTCAACTCTTATGATTTTTAAACACTATACTCAGAATAATCTATATTTCGATAATAATTTGTACATGTAAATTTTTTGCATTAAATTACAAACATATTGACATTTTATTAGTATTATAACTCGCAGCTAACTTTTTATCTTATCTAGGAACTTATGCTGAATTTGTTTAAATCCGCCTCTGCCTTAGGGCCCTTGATCGGAATTGATGGAATACGTCCCTTGCTTAGCTGCTTCCGGAGAGTAAATTACTTTTTGTCCTCCACGTGGTCATACATGGCAGTTTGTACTGTTTTTTTTGACAATAAATTTATTATAGAATACAAAAGAAAATATTCCTGATGAAAAGAAATGTTAAGGAAAATCCGAAATCGTTAGATCTTTTAGCTGGATTAGTGGCGTGGCGTGTTCTTAAGTTATCTGTTGTTACATTTTCAATCTGTTCTGTTGAAACATAAAAATTATCAATCTTTTTACGAATAAAGTATTTATATCGTGGCAAATGCGAAATCTCAGAAGCTGAATCCCTTCTTCTGGAGGGACGTTCCTGTCTGCGAAGAATCAAAAAGTCAACTCAACGTATTCGTTCTCTTCTTACATTTCCACACTCGCAAAGTTCGTTGTCGTAATGCGACAGAAGACACAGTTTTTGAAAAAAGCAAAGAGTAACTAATTAACCAGAAATCGAGACGATAAGAAATTATCACATGCTAAATGCTTTCTATTTGATTACTTAGTTGTTTGATAGTATTTCCGTAAGTTATATTGGTAGCAGTGAGGTATGTTATCTTATAAATGATATTGCGATAGTTTCTCCACATTTGCATTTTGATTCTGATCCGTGAGAGTCACACATGAGTCTTGCGTTCAACTGTTGTCTCTTTCGTGTCTGATTTTCTCTTCAATTTTATTACTTGGTGTTTAAATTTTTTTATCATCTTTTAAAAGATAATATGAACAACATATCGTAGGAAATTGTTGCAGAATATTATACTCTTTAATCATATTGAGATTGTTTTATATTCCTTGAGAGAATGTACGCAGCAGCAGATCTCTACAATATTTCGCCTCTCCCCTTGAGATCCGATTTACGTAACGTCCTAAAAGTCCATTAGAACTGAGAAGGTTACATTTTTATGCTCTTTGCCCTGTCTTTAAAATACTTGGTTACTTACATGTTGTTGTTTTTTTCACTTTTAATAACTATTTTTTTCTCATGAAGCTACAGTGTCAAAATCAACTGACTTTTCTCATTATGGTTTATCTGTGAAAAGATGATTCTTAGTTAAAAATTCAATTAATTAACTAAACTTTTCATCGGTTGAAAATGCTGTATAAAGAGATGAGTCATTTATTAAACACTAGGATGAACATTCATTCCAGACTTGTAATCAATTATTTTTTCGCTTTTTTGTGTGGTCTCGGGGTGTTTTCCTATTTTTGAAGGAATTTACTGCGTCGGATAATAAATAAAATCGTGATTTACTTGGGAGGATACTCCGCTGAATTTGTTTTCATTACATAGATTAAGTGAACTCTATAATGCTGTAAAGTAAGTAGCTTTTTGCCTACTAAAAAATAATCTTCTTCAGCTCTCAAAACCCTGTTCTTTGATGATAATCCCAGGGATTTGTCTTTTTCCCAAATCCAATCTTTTTGGTCTTCTTGCATTGCGTGAAGCCATTCTTATCGATATTTTATTGTATCTCGTAATGTTCCTAATAGTGATATGTGTCTTGAAAAATCCATTTCTGTGTGTCTAAAGCAATTTTAGATATTGTATCCTTTTCACATATTCACTTCTTTCACGTCCAAAATTATCACAATCATCAATTAATCAAAATGTGTGATTGGGAATTGGACACCCCCTATATCGCAGAGACACTAATTTCATGCGCGTGCGATGTGCCACCGACATTCGAAGCCGTTTGGACGACTTTTTCTTGTGAACCCTCTGACGTCTTGTGCTGCTACTTTATCGGATTCAGATAACTCTTTCTTTTTATCTTTTTCCCCTCGACACGAACGTTCACTTTTGAAGGCGGAAGACAAAGTCAGCTCCACATTTGCAAAAAAAGAAAAAAAGTCCAAATTTCTTTCGCGTTCGGAAGTCGACGTACAAGGGGGAATAAAAGTGGTTTTGCGATTTAATACGAAATTAAAAGTAAATACAAAAGGAATGTTTAAGAATGATTGTTACATATTATGTATGAATCATTTTGAGAACTATGTGTTTTGCTACATTTTTCGTATATCAAAAGTAAAATGCAACATCAATTTATGAACGATGAAAGTTTGGCTGAAAATAGCAAAATTAACCGTTACAAATCGTTAACCGTTCATAAAATAATATTTTCTATAATACCCCGTTTCTTTGAGTTGATTTATAATGGCAGAAGAAAACGAAATATTGAAGAGAAAAAAACTTTCGTTTTAGAAATAGGGAACACCGATGAGCAGTTAGAAAGAGTGTTGGTCAGTGCGTCATGGGCGTTTCCTGGTCCATCTAGTTCCTCTAGAATGACCGGGATTTGGTCCCTGCTTTCGACGGGGGAGGAATTAGGGGCTCCTCAACGTCCAAGAATACACAAATATATTCCCAAGAAAATCCATTTATTACCCACATCGTTACTATTTACCAAACACCAAACACCTTTTCTTACATCCTCTCTCTCTATACTTCAACATAATATTTGCACATATTCCTATCTCCTTTTTCCTCTTTTCCGGTAAAAATTCCATAAACTAATAATAATAAACTCTCCGGAAACAAGCGCGGAACCATCTCAAGGGCAGAGAGACAGCTTTTTAATACTCTTATAGAAGAAATCATCCATTTTCGTTATTCCAAAATTAACCCCTGTATATTAGATATAATAAGAAAATTAAGATCAATAATAACAAGAGTATTAAATGACATGGAAATGCGAAGAAACACCCGGCTCAGGATTTCCTATCCGCTGTTTTCAGTGCGAAGATAGGAAATTTTCCTGTCGTACTCTTCAACAAGATTAGTCGGTTACTGGGGGAAAACTCCTTCCTTTATAACGTAATGACTTCTTTTCTCTTCTTTCTTCAAAGATAACGTTTCCCCGATACTTCTTTCTCGCACGCATTTTTATTTCTTTTCATTAATAGCAGTAAATATAAATATTAGTATTTTTACATCAACAGAAGCATTGCAGTTCTAGAAAAACACGATATATGAAATATGAGTTGGACGAGCATCACAAGTCATTTTTAATTTTTTTAAAATATTTCTACATGATTGAGATAATAGAAAAATCTTGTATTAATACAGAAATAACTTTATCATTGCTGTATATCTGAATGTAGAAAGTAACCTAATTTTCACTGGGAATAAACCATTCTCTAGAACCAGTTGATGAGAAAGATACGATTAATTCTCAAACTAGACATTTCTGATGAATGGGAACTGTGAAATAAGTGAATCAATTTATTGATTAACACACTAATAACACCTTGTGTCATCATTTACTCATTATTCCCGATGACCTTGAGAAGAAACTCGTGAATGACGCGAGTGGCAGCATACAGATGTATTATTTCGCATTCAGATGTTGGGTTCGTCCCTGCGAAGCGCCCGCCTGCCTTCCTCTGTTTCTTGATGAGACTATTCAAAAGGGAAGTTCTACTCCACTCTGCTTGAGAGCGCTAGTGACGCAACGACTGAGGAAGTCATGAACAGGGGTGTTCACTTTGACGATGTTAGGAAAAAATCTCTCTCTTCGTTAATCATTAATAATGAATTACAAAAAAAAAACAAAAAAAAAACCCGCTTATAATCACGTGGAGGAGGACTATTTTACACTGATTTACTCTCTACGAGGAGCAAAAAGCAAAGAACCGTCCCATCGATTCCCGAGGAGCAAAGCAAAGGACCCGAAGGAAAACCGTAGCCAAACCCTGACGTGGATGACATAAGACTGGGTTCTCAATACGCGATACATGCCGTTCTTTCATGAACGCTTACTCATGAATATTTACCTATTCTTCTTTCACAAGGTACATGACGCAGTATAAAAGCGAGAAAGAAAATACCTCACAAGTTTTAATTGAAACGTCATTAGACGCGTAAGAAACTAGAATACAGAGGAAGAATCTTTCGGTTTCAGGTGAAAATGACGACTAATCTGTAATCGAACCTGGGACTCCTGCATTGATCACACTGGTGATTACAACTACATCATTCCCACCCCATTCCTCAACCCCGGAAGATCTGAGACACATCCCCATACAGCAGATAAGTGGATCAAGGTGGCACACTATTAGGCCATCGAAAATGTCAGTTTTTCTACTCAAAATGGTCCAACTCAATTTCTTTTTTTTTTTTTTTGCATAAATCGCTAGGTAATGAGGTTCTAAAGAACGTACTAAGTTTTGGCCAACACAGATATTTTGCTTAAATTTTCAAAAACTGACTTTTTCAAAATTTCTCAAAAGTTGCCCTAAGCACCAAAACCAATTCTTTTCTAAGAAACTAGGTTGGAAACCTAACCTTCTGGCGAAGATCGCACGTTCGTTGACCAATTAGGGGGCCTGCAATAAATTTGTTTATTAAAAGCCGAGGCAAGGTCAGGAATCTGTTTATAACTTTTCAATGGTTAAAGTTTTATAAATACGGCTTGATTCCAACAATACGAGAGATGTTTCTCTCTTCGAAAAAGTTTTAAATGGATAGAATCAGCCTTTTTTTTCGGACAAATACAATAATGTCTTATATCCTATGTGAACTGAACGGTTGTGGAAGACGAGCGGGTGGTGTAGTGGTCAATGCACAGGAGATTCACATCGGGAGGTCACTATTTTCACCTGACCGAAAGTTATCACCCATGGGGAAGCTTTGTTTAATTGGTTACAGGTGCGATAATTTATACAAATATAAAATGCATGAAATACGAATAATTAAATCTTCTGCGTGTTGGTAATTTTGAGAGGTTAATCTATGTAGACATCGTGTGTAGACAAGTAAAAAATATATAAAACTGTAAGTACAAAAAAAAATAGTAATGCTATCAAACTTTTAAGTCCATTCTTCTGTTTCCATATTTCGTAGGGAACATGGGGAGTTATTATTTTTCTTTCAGTCCATTAACAAACGATTAAAAATATTTTAAAAAAATAGATAGTCCAATAAATTCTACAAAAAAATATATTAAAAAATGGGTTAAACAAAATGCCTAAAAGTACAAATAGAATGCACATTCTATAATTTTCTAAAAATTATATACAAACATCATGAGCACGAGTCATTCATTTAGTATGTAAGCTTTTAGTACAAGTGACCAGTATGTAAATATGAGATGTAAGTGCACCTATCCTGCGCAGAGATAACGTACTTTGTAATTTTCTGGTAAATAGATAAAAATCAAAATGTACGTTACGTTGTTGTTGTTGTTGTTGTGGCACCCCTGCTGTGAGAAAGTGAAAGACACTTTCCGCTAAGAGATTCTTCTCAGCAGCAGCAGCGGCGCTGCTAAGACTGAAAGAACAAATATTGGAAGAGAAACTGCAACGGACGGAGCTTTTCTTCCCTGAGGCTGGAAATGCTTTCCATAGCGCTGTGCGTCATACGACGCTGGATGACGGAGGCGGCCTCATACTTCTTCTACCATCTGTTTTATTTTACTCACGAGTGTTTATCCAGTCATCTTTTTTTTATTTTTTACTTTCCAATTATACGCATTGTATAAGTGAAGAATGTCTTCGGATCTTTACGAGAGTCTATTCGCAAATTTTGGCGATGAGGTCCAATGTCGTATGTATGTTAAGAATTTTGTTCCCTCTTTTATATCTCACGAACAAATTGATGTATTCATTTTTTTTCTTTTTCATTTATTTATCACCAAGAGATTTCCTTGTCCTCAAAATAGTCATTACAAGGATCAAATCTAATACATCTCTTACAATACTGAATTTTTCTTTTGGGTCATTTAATCTCTAAAAGTGTCCCTACCTGTATTCCAAATCGATGAAAGATATCGAATTTTTCTTTACTGTTGAATATTCCTTCCCTATCTCTTAAATTTAACGTATCTTATTTTCTTGTAAATTTTCAAGAATTGTGCCCTCTCCGCTCACAATCCCATCGTATGCGGGCAGCAGCAGTTTCCTCACCTCTTTGGCAATACACAAGTCTGGGTATCGATTTTTCCTATTCTAAAACTTCCATGTCCTGTTATAAACTCTTTAAATATATTGCTCGTCTGGAACCATTTTCTGCTTCTCCTCACAAACTGGACGTTTTTAATATACGCATAGATCTCTCTACCCTTAAATGACTTAGTGCAGCGTATCTGCCAAGCGTTTATTAAAGCTGATGTTATTTGGCTTCTCACGTGCTTGTATGATTAATTTTGTATGTCGTATGTTTATCAAACTATATTTCATTTGGAAATGAATGTTATAAATCGTAACAATTAAAATAACATTAAAGTCGAGATTTATTTTAATAGACGCCGCCTCTAGGCTAAAGTCTAGGCTAAAGTCTAAGCTAAAGTCTAGGCTACAGTCTAGCCTACAGTCTAGGCTAAAGTCTAAGCTACAGTCTAGCCTACAGTCTAGGCTAAAGTCTAGAAAAATTCGCCGTTATCCGTAGGAAAACCGGAGAAACCACCTAAAGTATATAACAGTTTCACGTTAATTATTACATACTCAACATGCGAAATAAATCTTACCTCTTCTTCTATTATGAGGCTTCTATTATATTTCGTTTCACGTACAATTTTCACTGATTTATCATCAGATTTGTCATGGTAGGATTCCTCCTGTTTTGTCTTGCAGTTCCAAAAACATACGCTAAATGTTTTGTTCCAAACTCATCGATACAGAAATCCAAGGAGATTTAAAAACAGGAAAATAATGGAAATTAATAAATTAATAAAAATAAGACAATAATAAATGACATTATTACATAGTCCATAGTCTTACATTTCTCGTCTAATTGTCCCAGTAACTGTTCAACTTTAATAATCCGCCCCAACAACACGTAACGACTACAAAGGAAGTAGTTGAATAAAGCACAAGTGAGGTTCCACAACAATGCGAAGAAAACTAACAATGGAAAGAAATTGGGCTTTTGATCTTGACCACGGAATTCAAAGCTACTGATTTCAAATGACGAAAACGAACGAACCGTCTCTTTATCCAATCTAATCCAATCCAATCTCATCAAATCTAATCCGATCCAATCCAATCTAATCAAATATAATAATATATAATCCAATCCAATCTCATCTAATCCAATCCAATCTAATCCATTCCAATCTAATCCAATCCATTCTAATCCAATATAATCCATTCTAATCCAATTCAATCCAATCTCATCCAATCTAATCCAATCTCATTCAATATAATCCGATCTAATCCAATATAATCCAATCTCATCCAATCTCATTCAATATAATCCAATCTCATCCAATATAATCCAATCTCATCCAATCTCATCCAATATAATAATATATAATCCAATCTCATCTAATCCAATCCAATATAATCCATTCTAATCCAATCTAATCCATTCTAATCCAATTCAATCCAATCTCATCCAATCTCATTCAATATAATCCGATCTAATCCAATATAATCCAATCTCATCCAATCTCATTCAATATAATCCAATCTCATCCAATATAATCCAGTCTCATCCAATCTCATCCAATATAATGAAATCTAATTCAATCTGATCCAATCTAATTCAATCTCATCCAATTTAATCCGATCCATTCTGATCCAATGTAATCCAATCTGATCCGATCCTGATCCGATCTGATCTGATCCTATCCGATCCAATCCAATCCGATCGAATGTAATCTAATCCAATCCATCGTGGCACCTCAGCGAACGACGAAAACCGGTGGCTTCGTCACTATGTTCGTTGCTATAAAATATTCAAAGATTTTTCCAACTAAAGCTCCCGATTCATGTGTGTAAATACGATTCATGTTCAAATGAATAATAGTTATATTATTTGTTTTAAATAGGGTAGAATTATTGTAATTTTGAGTGTTGACATGAATATTTTTCAAATATTTCAGCTCTATATGTCATGGCTGGCAACACTATCACTCGGAAAATGTCATCACAGATGCTAACGGGAATATCATTTGTCACAAACATTTCTAATCTCTTTTAAAGCAATTTTTCACTCGCTGCTCCGAGGAGCGTTCGTAGCAAATTGCACTCCTAGGTAGTGGAATGTCCACTGCCGATTCTTCGAGAAAAACGTCACCGTTTCCGTTTACATTTCCGTTTCGTCCTATCATTTAACTTGGTTACATATGCTATTTCATAGCATGAGGCATAGCATGAGCATGACTCTGTCTAAAAGCCCCCTTCGTTACCACGAAATTTTAGTATTCTTGTTTCAGTCCCACAGTGGTGTGTGTCCCTCCCCCAGCGAGCGCACTGCAAACCTTTCACATTCAAGACGTTTTTCGGAGCGGGTGTGTTACGCCTACAGTCGAACATATTACATAAATCTGTACAGCACCTTTAACTTCTTCCCTCTCAAAAAATGTCTTGCTTTTCATTGGCTGGCCAACGTCCCCTTCCACTTCGATGCGCAATGGCACAAACACCTTGTGTTACTAAACTACGTTTCAGCCCAGCATCGGAGACTTCAATTCATGGAGGAAAGACGATATCGCTTGACCTGAAATCACTATTGCCAACGGAACGGTTTCTAGTCGCTAACTACAACGGTAATTGCTCCCTTTAAGGTTCTACATGACGGGGCTACACGAGTATTTGTTCGAAATAATAGTAATAATAATAATAAAAATAATAATAATAATAAATATATATTTCGTGCACACAGTGGATGCTCAAGTTTCAATTATTTTTTTTCTGTGAAGAAAAATGTCTGGAGAGCTTTTCATAATCGCGTCTTTTGATTTTCTCCGTCCACCGAAGCCTCGCTAAAACCTCTAATTTACCTCGTTTTCTGCGGAAACAATTAACTTATGAAGGAACTGAACTTTCTTTTTTTTTGTCTTCGTCGTTTTCCACTTCCTTTGCACCGCTCCTCTTTTGTTTCAATTTTAATTTTTTTACTGTAGAAAAAAAGGTTACTTCTCGTTTTTTCACGGTTTCATCAAAATGAAGAAACAAAAACAATCGGTTCAAAGATGACTGTATTCATGTGTTTCGTGATTCATTAATTTAAACTATTTCCAGAATATTTCCACGTTTTGTGAAGTATTGTATAAAATATTAATTAATATCTGCGCTATGAAACTAATGCCTTGTTCATTATTTGTAATTACCGCTATGACTAGAAACATTTTTTTGTATGTTTTCACTCGACTTTTTTAAAAAGCTCAGTAGTTACTAATTTTGTATGAAGGCTATTAAAAGGATAATATAGTACACGCAGTGTTTGCAGATCAAATAAAGTAAAATGTTACAATTTATTACGTCCCGCTTCATTATCATTATTATTATTATTATTCGTGTTTTTTGCGAAAATCGTAGTTGATGAAGACGATAATTTGAGACGTAACGCGTAACGTGATATTTTACTCCAGTAGTAAAAAATAATTTAAGAATTATTCTGATAATCGGTTTTATAATTGTGAATGCTGTTAGAAATTGCATATTGATTACGTAATGATTACATAAATTGTTTTGTGCATTTTCTTACACTTCTTCATATTTCTTTTTTTTTAGAATTTGATTTTTACAATTGATTTCGACAATTGTGGCAAAATATTGCATATTGAATACTCGTGTAATATAGACAGTACAGTGGTTCAAAACCCTGGCTGATGAGGTGACAAATGGCCCTAATGGATGAAGCAAGTATGTGATTCTCCCGGGGAAGTCCCGTCTCGTAGCACGAAGCGTATTAACCATCGCATACGCTACACGCGCTCCAACGCAGGAACTCAATTTGATCAGTAGAAGCAGCTCACAACACTTTGACTAAAAAACATCGCAAACATCAGAATGAAAAAGAAACGGTTCTGTGTGATTCGATTAGACTTCGCATAGTCTTCGTTTCCATATTTCAGGAATATGTTGAGGTGAGTGTAAGCGATGGGAATGAAGGACGCATCGGGAATCGATTTTGCTCTCAAGAGAGCAGCAGTCTTTGCTCCTCTTTCATCGCATCGGGAACCGATCTACACGCGGAGTTGTCACATCGCTCCTCAAACAACACTGGAGGTCGGTCGGTCGGTCGGTCGGCACAGAATTAAATATTTTCTGTATATGGATTCAATAAAACAGGCTTATATCTATATTCTAGCTTCTAAAAAACACATTACCGGTCATTTTAGTGAGTTATATCCCATTCAATATACAGATCAATTACATTTTCTCTTATTTGAGAACTCAGTCTACGAATTGCTTCTTGGTTGGAAGGATGTCTGTAGATGTGAAGAAATGAAAAAGAAATGGTTGTGTGCTGGATGATATGAACAGAGCAATCATGTTTTAGAATTGGTAGCCCTGAAGAAGATATAAAATATGTCGAAACGTTGGCATAAAAAAAAGAAGTTTTACTTGGAACTTAAACGCAAGATTTACTTATTTGTGCAATAGAAAG
>NNCF01128722.1:217809-240971 GCA_002313205.1 Laupala kohalensis
TAAATCCATCGCCAACCTCGGACACCAATTCAATTCGCTTGTGACGCTCTTCTGTTCTTCCTTCTGAATCGATCGTATGGAACGAATATTACCTTGTGTCTATTTGTTACTTGTGTTGTATTAACTTTTGTATTTCTTTACAAGAATTAATGAATATTTATGTGGATATAACTTGAATTCGTTAAAGTTGGCAATTCGTGTTAGACGGCCATATTGCCAGAGTTACATGACTTGGAGTATAGCAAAAGTACAATTTTGTTCTACATTTTGAAACCTTTTTTCTCTAAGAGGGTCAAAAGAAGCACATCGTAAATTTAATGAGAAGAAAAGAGTGTTTTGGACCGTTTGGTGAACATCTCGCGTTCGACACTGTTGTTGCTACGAAATATTTTCTGATCTTTTCTTTTAATTGAGCAACATGAATATTTGTATGTTTGTTCGCTTTGCAAAATCTATACCGTTTGGTGGATCTGTACGTGAAACACTATTTAAAATTTTTACCCCACAATGGCAAACAAATGTTCACGCACGTATCATGAAAGAGCACATCGCTGAACATTAAAGGCGTGATTAAAGAGGAGTGGTAGAAACTAAGCGAATCTTGGTGTGGAGATATCAATAAACAATGGTTTTATTTGGTGGGTAAAGTTTACCATAAACTCAAGATAATTACTTTTCCACTATTATCTATTATTTTCCTGCGAATACGTACGTGTATAGTTCATCATATATAGTTTTGTATGATTTGTGCTATTTATAAAACTGTGTGAAGCAGTTAAGAGGCAACGATTCTCAGAGAGTTCTGCTAGTTAGAAATAGAAACAAAACGAAGGTGAAGACAGTTTGTGTTTAGAATAGAAGAATAGATTCAAGTGATTCGTGTTGGAAGCATTACGAAGAGGAACTCATCAAATAACACTTCTTTATACAAAACGCTGGTAAAATCTCGTCTTCCGACGACTCTTTTGAGTCGGGAATTTTTTTTATTTTTATTTTTTTTTTACAAAATCGNTGAAAAGAGACGCTGAGAGAGAGAGAGAGAGAGAATGGGGGGGGGAGAGGGCGGAGAGAGAGAGAGAAAAGCCGATTTGGAAGACGAGGAGAACCTTCTCTGTCTTTGATTCACTCGTTGAAACAGATTGATGTAATATAAATATGTCTGGAAACGCTTCTTCCCTCAGAAAAGACGATTTTACTTCACGAGAAATGAACATTTGCGAATATTCATTGTGTAGAGTAAAAATGAATTATCTACGCAAACTGTTGATTATACATGAGGGTCATTTTTTATTAGTAAAAACCGTTTGCACATCGTGTCCGCATACCCAGTCACGAGACGTCTCTTCCAGGTCGGCCACTCCCATACCACTAAGATTCGTAATGCGTAACACAATTTACTTAATTTGAAATTAAGATATTCAATACGACAATTCCATTTGAGATTCTCTAGAATATGAAGATCTAAAAACTTTGTATTCGTTTCAGTTTTTAATTGTGTTCCGTTTAAAGAAAAAGAAATCTGGGGTAAAGATTTTGTGATACTATCGTGTAATGACAGACACTGTTACAATGAGGCGATTTGTATGGAATCAAACCGAGAGGTTATACAAAACTTTTTAAGCGTTCACGTGTTTACATAGTAGATTAGTCTCATCGGAAAAAAAGGAACCATTTTGCAATCTGATGTGGAAGACGACGTGTAGTATAGGGCCGAGTATTGAATCTTGGGGAACTCCGCGAGTTAGTGGCTTTGTTTCTGAAAGGCAATGCTGAAGTACTTTATTTTTAGTATATGATACTTCGACATGTTGATATCAATCTTTTAAATAAGAAGTTAGTCATTGATGTGGAAGTCCACGAATGCCTAAAGAATGCAATTTGAAAAGGAGTATTTCGTGATCGATGACATCGAATGCTTTGGATTAATCAAGAAAAACACCCCGAGAATTTTTTCCACTGTCAAGAGATGCGGAAACATTTAAGAAAGAAAATATGGCGCTGGTGGTGGAAAAGTATTTCCGAAATCGTCAGAGAGAATGTTATATTTTGATAGAAAATCTAGAAGACGCTAATAGAACAATTTTTCAAGGAATTTTTGAGAGAGTGGGGAGTAGGGAAATTGGTCGATAATTACCAACATTGTATTTGTTTCCTTTCTTGTATAGAGGTTTAATTTAGCTCTCTTAAATATGTTAGGAAACACCCCTTCCGATAAAGAACTATTATATGTTTATGAGTGAATTTAATATGGCGTGGACGAAAATTTGACAATAAATTCAGGTATATCAACTATGCTTGTTGAAAATTTGTTTTTTAATGAGCTGATGATTCTCATGATTTCACTGGCGTTAGTTTCGGAAGTGAACATAGAATGGGGCACGTGGGTGGATATATTTGGAGGACATTGGTTTTGAGATATTGTATTAGTTATTTTACGTACTTCTGAAAAATGAGAATTAAACTAATTTGCGATGTCAAGTGGATTTGATAAGGTTTTGCGATCGTTTAGTAGGGAAATGTTTTCTTCGCGATTTTCAGAAGTTGACGTGTAATTGTTATGAATATTCCACAATGATTTTGCTCCGGTTGCTCGATTTTAGTATCTGCCTGTCATTTTTCTTAACTTTAGCTGCATAGACTACTTTTCGGACAATAGTCTTATATTTACGAAAATAATCATGGAATTCGGGTGGTTGCACATAGTTTTGAAAGATAATATAAATGTTTTTTGAAGAAATTCTTATCCCTTGGGTGATTCATCCATTGTATTTATTTGTGTTAATTAATTTGCGTTCTATTGGAAAGCTACAGTTGTAATGTTTTAGGAATGTTGAAATAAATACATTGATTTTTTTTTCCGTAACTTGTTTTCGACGGAATATTGTTCTGTTAGGAATTTCCAACATTCAGATTCATGATTTTCAGTTACATTTAGTCAAACTTAGTTTAATGAAGTCGTGAAGGAAACAAAACAGCATGTCTTTGAACACGTGTGCGGGAAGAACCTTCCACTTTGTAGCAGGGCTTGGGATCCTCCTTTTTCTAATGAAAGTGGTGATCGCCTGGCGAGACACGAAAAATGAGCAGAGAATCCCTTTTCATAGCAGCAGCATCCTTCCTCTCTCCCTGGAACAACGTCGCACTGAGATGAACAGAAGGCGGAAGGAGGGACCCACTTCAGCTTCTTCCTTTCATACTACAAGTAACCTGTTTAATGATTTTCAAATAAATTCAAAAAATTCTCTAAATGCCTCCAAGGAATATAAGAAACAAGTTTTAACTTAAGGACACGCTTCTTTTGTAGAACTACCCAGGATTGGAAGAGAAACTTAAAATTATCATACTGGTACAGAAAAAAAACACCTGGATCAACAGGTTTGGATTGTTTTTAGCTCATATTGTCCGGTGTTACCCGGGGATATAATATTATAGATTGATATGTTAGTTTACATATTTATCTGTTTTCGTAATATTAAATTTTCCCTTTTGGTAATTTCAAATATTAAATACAACGAGGTAAGTTTACAAAAATCCTCATAGCTTATTTGAACGTTATTACGAATAAATTTAAAATCCGGGCAGAAGAAACAGACGCATTACACAGAAAGCTTAAACGAAGCACATAGTTGCGATCTTTGAATTCTTTTCAATTTTAGGTTATGGACTTGAAAACCAGTGTTCTTCGAAGCCTATTTTATAATTTTGCTTCTACTATTCGGTCACGTAGATTAAACGTTCAGTGGATTCATTTGTCCTTCCGCCTCACGTGACGCAATCGAACTCTGGCGGACACATTGGTAAGCTTCGTTTAGTCAACAGTCATGCGAGTGAAGATTCATATCTACCGATTAGCAGTCAATTTTAATTGTTTTTTCTGCTCTTTAAATTTATTAGTATTAACGATACTTGACATTATGATTGCAGTAACCCTACAGAAATGTTCTTTTATATTTCGAAGAATTTCATCGAAATGTTTGGAATGTCTGCGGTACGGAAATCAGGAGAAGTAATCCATTAAATTATTTGTGGGATTTAAGTTTTGAAATTAAAAAATGTGGAGATTTAGTAACAAGAAAGTAGAGAAATATGGAAACAAACTTATTAATTTAGAATGTTATACGAGAGAACCCGAGGGAACGCCGAACATAGTGTTTTTAAGAATCCTGACCCGTGTACAATTGTGATTTTTATATCAGAGAATGTCATAGAGATTGTTCTTTGAGTTCCTTTTCAAATCGCGGTAAACCTAGTCGGGTAGTTTTCTGCTCGTTTTCAATAAATTTAAGTCAAAACTTGTTGTAACTCGCTAAAACTCAAATCGTGTAAGATTTTGGCAATTAAAAGTATTTAAGGACATAATTGAGATACTTCGCTTTTCAACGCATCGACGGCTGCGGTGGACACGAGCAGATGTTGTGTAACTAACCGGTTACTCTTAAAGGCGTATCGCTTTTAGGAAGATGAAAATACAATAGTTTCTGTGTCATTTAACTTAAGCTAAACAGGGTAGTTAGTGATTCTTGATCCCAAAAACTTTGCCCTGTTTTTTTCTGACCAATGGATTCATTGTCTATGACCATTACCGAACAACATTAACATACATGCAAAAATGTATTTAACAATTGAGAAACAAACATCCTAGCTGGTGAAAAATAAAGAAGTTATTTCATAAAGGGAGATTGTCAATAAATCGTAAATCCATTTTCCATAGTAAAGTGTCGCCGTTAAAAAATAAACACCCGTATCAAGAATATAAACGAAACAAAGCTTAGTATTCGTCTGACTGATTTAAGTTCGGTTCTTCAGTTGAGCCATCTTCGAAACGACGTTGAAGCAGTTTGAGAACGAATCTGTGTATCTACGCGAGAGCTTCCACCCATTTAGCTTTAATCAGCTCCTCATTCTTCCTCCTCCTCCTCCTCCTCCTTCGCTACGTTCAGTACAACGTTCGATAGCCACGACGTCAGCGCCATCTACGTTACGATGCAATCGTGACATTCGGAGGGTCGGTGAAACATAATATCTGCTGCTAAACGGAAGAAGAAATAAAGTTGTTCCCCGCTCCCACCCACAGCGCTCGCAAGTATTGTTAGGCCATGAACATAACCTCAAATCAAGGAGACAAGGATTTTGGAGCTAAAACCCTTACGTTACAATGTAAAGTGAATTGTACCCTTCGTACTAATAAATTAAGTTTAATTTGTTATTGCGTGCCACTAAGAACAATAAATAAAGACGTTCTCTTCCAGTAAGAAACAGTGACTTTTAAACAGAACTCAATAGGTACTTCTCAGTATTGGAGAGAAAAAAATCAAGGACTAAATGCAACTCAGGAACTGAAATTCTAATTTTGTTCTAACACAAAAAAAATAAAAATAAAGCAACTAAGAACTGAAGTGTTAAAACTCTGCGGGTCACAAGATAATTCTAGTTTCAAAAATAATAATCTCAAAGTTATGGAGGAATTGAAACTCGAGTAATAACACGCGTCGCATTCGCAATGGCGTTTGTTTCGCATTCCCAACGATCGCGACAATCAGTCTCCGTCGTACGGATTGTTTCAAAACCCCGAACGGAGTAGTCCGCCCGGACGCCCTTGAAACTAGGACGGATGACGACCCTAATCCCAAGCAGTTGCTATAACAGTGTGTTCTGCCGAGTCTAGAAGTGCGTCAACTGGAACAACTGTTTCGTTCAAACTGAACAGCAACAAAACAGTTTCCGCTCGAAACTCAAACTAGTTCCACTTGGAAAGGTCTCTCGCTGTTGCTTCGTTGCAAAGCCACTAACAACAATGTAGTTATGCACATATTTCTTCCGTGTTCTCTACACGTTGAGAAGACATGTGACAACTTTCGGTGTCGGGTGAAGAATGGCGACGAGTCGGAACCTTAACACATAGGTACATGTAAAGCTGATAATTAATCGTGTAATTAACTGAATAGTGTGTGGCGCCTGATTCACTTATCTCCTGTCTGGGGATGTGTCTCAGGTCATCCGGGGTTTAGGTCTGGGTGGAAATGGTTTTTCAGTTGTGGATTTGACCAATTTATATTGTATTTCTTTAATAAATTTTAAATAGTGTTCCTGTCAGTAATGGTTAAAAAAAAGTTAAAAATTGGGTATGACAACATAACGAGCAATAAACTAATGTTCTCTCAAGAAGTGAGCAAGATACGAAACACTAACAATTTCGTTCATAGCACCCAAAGAAAGATTGAAAAAAATAAACCGAATGAGGCTAAAGAGATGATGTAAACTGTGCTAATGTCGAGTAAAGATAGAATAGCCAAGGAGAAATAATTATGAGTATATGTATTAATCGTTTTTGTATTTGAAACAACTGTCATTAATATTGAGACAATGGCGTCATTAAGTGTACGAATAATTTAAAAAAATTGACGAATTCACATTGGTATAATATGTAATGGGACTTTCACAATTTTTAATTTAGTTTTGTTGTTAACTTGCGTGATGTGGGTGTTGTCACTTGAGATTATTGTAATTTTAAATAGAAAAAAAAGGAAAACATAAAAACGCGTGACAATTATTCACTTGTTCAACTACGAAGAACAAGTGAATTCAATTGAATTTTTCTCGTTCGTTTTTTTTAAATTAGAAAACAGAGCGCGTTTAAGAGAATCCTTTTCAATGAGCTGTTTGAAGTCGAATCCTCTAAAAGCACGTTTGAAGTTCACTCACCTTTAGCGATATGCTTTGGTAAACATCGGCAGACAATTCAAAATAATCCGCCTCACATTTCATCTTAATCCTCTTCTCCATTGTACAGCGAATGTTCGTTCGGCTCATGTTGTAATGGTTTTTGTCTTTCTGTATCTTAACTCCTGCCCATTCGACGTGCAGTGGGTTCAAACCCCGGTGCTCAAAACGGGTCTTAACGTCTATCAAGTTGGTTTATACTCTAACGGAATGTATTTTTGTATCTCGTTAAGTTTCTATTATATTTGAGGATAATATTTACATATTTTATAATTGAAGTATTGTATTATATTAATAGATTTTCGTAATACACTTAAAGAAATCCCTAAAGCCTCGAGAGAGAAAAAAAAACTTAAAGAAATTGTGACCTGTATTTCTCTTCTTCCAAACTTACCGTATATTGTGTTAAAAATACAATTTTATTTCTGTCATCTCACTGCCCGAATACGTAGCATCGATCGTCCATGAATATGTCAATTCGCTTCGATACTTTACAAATGTGATACATCATCAATAAGGAAAAATGGTAATAGAAGTTATCATGTTTCAAAACGTACTTAAATTAACATGTTGTGAGCAAATAACTGGTTATATTAAAAATGTAATATTTTAAGTTTGTAGTAAAATTTTGTTACCACGTCGTCACCGAGCCAAGGACGTTGACGGGGACATTGAATATTGACACTAAAACACTCAAAGTGTCTCAACAGCTTTGCTTGGTTCACGTGCTTTGGCACACACATCTGAGAGGAAAACTGATGTGACTTTAGATGACCTCTTGCAACTAATAATGGATGAGTGAAGATGTTGTATCGTACAAGAACAACTAGGAGACAGTTGTAGAACGCTTATAGTCAACCACCTGATTACGTGTCCTCCGTTTATAATCTTCTTTGCCTCAAAAAAATTATGTATATTGTGAGTTGAAAATACTTTTACTTAATGATTTTTAAAACATGTACAGCACCCTAATTTTTCAAATGCGTAAGAAAACAAATTTATTTCAAAATTTGACTCCATCTTCGTTTCCCAGAGTCATGACGGGGCTGCCACCATTTTATTAAAATTCTTGTAAAACCCTAAACGATTCGTCCAAATTTTACAATTTAAAGACTTTTTTATATCTTTGTTAAACGCAAAAAAAAAGAAATAATTTATTAAATTTGATGATGGATCGATGTATTCCTCTCTCTCTTCAATCGATGTATTTTTAATAACGTTTCATCGATAATTTACGTGAATTCTTGTAGTTTTAGACAGATTTTATCGCCTACTTTTTTGTAGAAGTCTTTATCGAAAGGGGTGTTTCCTAACATATTTGAGAGATCTAAAGTATCTCTACTATATCTCTACTCCCCACTTTCTAAAAAATCCTATAAAAATTGTTCTATAAGCGTCTTCTAGATTCTTTATCAAAAAATAACACGGTTTTAGGAAATCCTTATCCACTACAAGAGCCATATTTTATTTCTTAAACGATGTTACCACATCTCTTGACCGTGGAGAGAATCCTCAGCGTGGTTTTCTTGTTTTATCCAAAGCATTCGATGTCATCGATCACGAAATTCTCCTTTTCAAATTACATTATTTAGGCATTCGTGGACTTCCACATCAATGGCTAACTTCTTATTTAAAAGATAGATATCAATAGGTCGAAATGTCCTATACTAAAAATAAAATACTTCAGCGTTGTCTTTCAGAAACAAAGTCACTTACTTGCGGAGTACCTCAAGGCTCTATACTCTTTTTATTGTATGTGAACGACATGTCATCATCCACATCAGATTGCAAAATGGTTCTTTTTGCCGATATACTAATCTACTATATACTAATCTACTATATAAACACGCCAACGCTCAAAACGTTTTGTCTAACCTTTCGACTTGGTTCCATGCAAATCATCTCATTGTAAACACTGACGAAACAGTGTGTATGTCATTTCACAATAATATCACAAAATCTTTACCCCAGATTTCTCTTTCTTGTGTTACGCATTCCGACTCTTAGTTGACGCAATTAGTCCACGCATTTCCCGTTGCGTATATTTTGCAAACGTTTACTCCCATTTACGTTACGGCATTACCTTCTGGGGTAATTCCGGTCAGAGTATTCAAACTTTCAGAATTCAGAAGAGGATAGTTCGGATAATTTGTAAATCTCACCCCCGAAACTCTTGTAAACCTTTATTCAAGGAATTAAATATCTTAACACTTCCCTGCATTTATATTTATGAAACAGTCGTGTTTGTTAAGACCGAATTACTGAAGTGCCACCCTTTCTTTATACGAAACAGTCTCGTTCACGAACACTATACACGCAATAGTAGTAATATTCATCGCCCTAGAGTGTCAACCACTCTTTGCCAAAAAGGACCTTATCATTCGGGAATCGTTCTATATAATTCCCTGCCCAAGAATATAAAAGATATTACGAAATTGAATCTCTTCAAATCCGCGTTTAAATCTACCTCCTGCGCCAGTGTTTCTACAATGTAAAAGAATTTATTGATTTTAATAAAAGTTAAATCCGTCTTGTACTTTATCACGCCATTGCTGTAGTACTTTTTTAAATAACTTATAACAATTTCAAAAACTATTTTCTTGCATGGTTGTGTTGTCTTATGGCTCATATTAATTTAATTTTATGTGTACTCAACTTTGGCACGGTTGTGTACATTAATTCTGTAGCCTCATCCTGGCCTGGGTTTTGCTCCGGTTTTCCTTCGGGTAGAGGGGATTTCTTATACAGGTTCTCTAGGCTTTGTCTAGGAGCAAGTTTATTGTAATAATAAATCGTGTTATTTTAATTGTTATGATTTTTAAACACTATACTCAGAATAATCTATAGTTCGATAATAATTTGTACATGTAAATTTTTTGCGTAAAATTACAATCATATTGACTTTCTATTAGTATTATAACTCGCAGCTAACTTTTTGTCTTATCTAGGAATTTTTGCTGACATTTTTAAATCCGCCTCTGCCTCAGGGCTCTTGATCGGAAGTGATGGGATGGTCCCTTGCTTGCTTCCGGAGTTTATTGTCCTCCACGTGGTCATATACAGTTTGCTTTTTTGACAATAAAATTATTATTATTAATTACGCGAACGAAACTTCACCAACACCATCTTTATCTTAAATGTATTTGGATGACTTTAAAAAACAATTCTCGTGTGAGTGTGATCCACGTTTCGCAAAAAAAAATCAGACTTTTGTTTACTTGTGACTGTGATGCAAAAGAAAAAAATGTGTGTGTGCTTCTTGGGGTGAGACGGTAATCAACCTGTAGATCGTACAAAGCAATGTTTTTATGTTAATGCGGTCTTATTCAATATTCCACAGTTAGAAAACTTCACCTATTTTTTAAACGGAAACCCCTTTTGATTTGGTGAACTTAAGACACAATTTCTGGTAAGTCAGGGATTCATTATTCCCGCGTGTGAATGAACTTGTACTTCTGAGGTTGTTGTAGCGAGCGTACAAAATGATGAAGGCACGCTAATGTGTTGTAGTTTTGAGTTTTTGGCATTTCATTGCTAATTGTGAAGTTGGTGATACCATTGTTTCATTTTCCTGAAGTCTCATACTCATTAGGATGTGAATAAAATTTCATATTATTCCCTTGCACGATATTGCGTAGTATTATGATCATTTAAATTCCTTATGGGTCTTAATAACGCTCTAAATAAACACCAGTACAGCTATCTCTATATGGATCACAATTTTCTTATTAAATTATAAAATTTAACGACTTCAGCCGAGATTTTAACATTCAATGCTTTACTTGATTTCTGCCTTGTTTATGAAGACTCCTCCCAATGAAGGTCCAAATTCTGGCCGAAACGTTGTGTCGTAAAATAAATTTTTCTCTTTAAAATTGTTATAATTTATAGCTTAATATCTTTTAACGAACAAGTAGAAACACTATTTTGTATACTATTAAGATTTGAAGACAGTTTCGTGTTCGATTAGAAAGTGCTCGATCGTCCCTCACGCCGTGCGCTGAGACATCCACTCCGGGGGAATCTGCGCTGTCCTTCATAATTCGCGAAGGGCGAAGCGAAGGGACTTGGACCCTTCATGAATATGTGAAAGGGCGCCCGCCACGTGCTACGTGACCGGACAGCGATGAGGTCGAGTCTAAAGAGGCGTTTTACCTCCAGCGAAGGAAACATCCCTCCGACCCCTCCAACACCGAGACGGAAATCCACGACACTCCCTCAAGAATACAGAGTAACAGCGAAATGTCGGATTCGAAAGAATGATAACCAACGTAGAATGAAGAAATAAAACGACCTTTTTTATAACAGATAAGTTAATTAAAAGATTTTTTAAATTAAAAAACGCACTGGTCTGTAAACCTCACTTCGCACGTCGATAACAAAAATATTTACGTAATGAAGAGTAAAAATCTTACGCAATGGAGTTCAAAAATCGTCACAAACACTTGCGACAAAAGTTGTCACTACTTTAAATCTCCAGGTGTTTTAATGATGTGGTGATGATGATATTCGCATCTAACACGAGGCGAAACGTCCCTAGTTTTAAAGTCCATACGGGACAGAGAGAAACACAACGCGTGTTTCAAAGGGTATTTCACTCCTCCGCCTTCGGAACGAGGAAAAGCAGCAGCCGCCTCTCAAAGAGGTTTTGTTTCTGTGATTGATGTTTATGCTTTTTCACAATTAAGAAGTACTCTCGTGTCAATTGTGCTGCCGACTCGTCACTTCAGAGCGTTTACATAAAAGAGGGAGGACGGGAGATGAAGGGGAAACCCGGGAGTGTGACTTCTATGCAAAAGAAAGAGCGGAGTATTTACGAAGCAATCAGAGACAGGATGTGCTAAATGTGCAAAAATGTGCTTGGACACCGCAAACATTCAAAAAATTCGACATTTTTATGGAATATGTTAATAAAATGACGTGTGTGGTTTGGTAAAAGAGGAAATGAGATAGGCAGGTGACTCAGGTGCGCAGTGCGTTCGTCGCGAGCGAAAGATACGAGGTGGCGCCAAGAAGAAGAAAAACATTATCATGTAAAAGTGTTTCAATAAAAATCATGTTATGCTTTTCTTGAAATATGAGAATCACTTATCGGACCTCTTTCCACTAAAAAAGTCTTCCGAACTCTCGTATCACACGCGAAGAGATTATTTGCCGTCCGAATCGAAAGGTGCGTCGACGACGTGAATCGATATTTATGTATCGAAAAGAATCTTTTTTTTTTCTTCTATTACGCGTATCCACATTTTATTTTCCTTTTCCTACTCTTGATCTCTCTCTCTACTTTTAATCTTTCTCTCTCTTCTGTTAAGAGAGAAAACGCGCTTCCAAAACCAGGAAGAGGGAGAAACCGATGATGCAATTCGTTTCCACTTCGATTTGTCCTTTTGCAGTTAGTTCCCTGTTCGTTTTTGAATCGTATTGACACGAATGCGTTGTTGAAATACATAAAACCACATTCAGAGATCACCCTATTGTTTCGTGATTTGTCTTCTCGCTCTTTAGAGCAGGGATGTCAAGAGNTTGTTTCGTGATTTGTCTTCTCGCTCTTTAGAGCAGGGATGTCAAGAGAACGGCATGTTTGTACAAAGTTGCGTTTCTCCGCGTGCCAAGAGCTCTAAATCGCGATATCAGATAGCAGGAAGGGAAGTTAACAAACTCGATTCAATGAAACTGGCGAGTTTTTGGATGCGCCAAAGAAAATATATTTCAGTTTTGATTCCAAACTAAATCAGAAGAGGGAATATAAGCAAAACGAAAACTATATTTCGCTGTATCTTCTTAATGATTTACCTGGAATTTCCCCATAACCTCTTTTTCGTCCCTCTGTCATAGCATACTGGCCACCCCTGGCCGAAGCCGGCCTTGACGGTGTACGCCGTTGCTGCCGTCGACATCCCACAGCTATATGGGAAACCACGATGATTGATATCAGTCGTTTAGTAGATTTTAAATATGTTTAGATAGGAATGAGCACTTGACTTATTGAGAATTACATTGACTTTCCTTGTTCTACGCATAAAGCAAATCACTGACCGTGAACCAACTACATAGAAATATTACCTTAAATATTCAATTGAATAAATGGTCAAATCTTTGTTTCGTAAGCAGATGTCTGCTCATGAAATGGAATGTAGAGTAAGAGCCAAATGTTGACCCCGAAATGAAAATTGCGTCTTGCTTTCAAACAGAGAAATGCGAAATCCGTTCGATATACGCGTCTCCACATCGAAAAGTGTTCATGACGTTAAAGTTATTTAAATGTTGTCATAGGTGAACATTTTACGAGGAAATAAAATGGACCACATACTTTGTGGTTAATTATTCTAACCACGTATTAAAGCAGTCTAATATATGATGACGGTAATGGACTACATGGACTTAAACTAGGTAATTTACGTACACACATGTTTTATTGATCGAAAGAAAATGAAATGTCGCATTTGTAAAAATAGAAAGTGTCAAGAAAATATTATTGCAATTGCAATAATTAATTGTTTTCTCTGTTTGTTTCCCAAAAACACAACGAAATAAATTCTATAATTTGTTTTCATTCCATTGCTGGACGATAACTGGAAAATACTTTTTACTCTTTGTCTACTAGGCACAAGGACACGCTGCAGGTTGAGCAGGTCCATGTAAATGGAATTTGTTTTTGTTTGGTATTGCATCTTGCACAATAGTTCAATTCTTGAATGCACAGAAATATGGGAAGCTGATGCTCGACCCATGAACTTGTCAACATTAGACTGGTGACGTCTCATTCCACACTCTTTGTTGCTGGAGACGATTTTGAATTGTTTGTTTTCAACTACTCTGTTGGTAAAGAGTTCTTCTTCAGAAACCTTACCTTGTAATCTTGAAGATTTTCTGAACAAGGAAGGCACGGTCCAGAGATAGTGAGATGGAGACACCAACAAAATGGAAAGAACATTCTTCAAATACCATTCCTTACTTTTTCGGTCGAGAACCATTTGAGCCGATCAAAATTATCTACGTACATCATTTCTTTTTGTTGTAATTCTTCGATATCTGTGGACAAGGACCATTATTTATAGGTCCGTTCATAGTCTTCTGTTCCACAAGTCGTGGCCTGCATTTTTGGCAACCTTGCATGGTAGTCCTAAGATTGTTCGTAAATATGATTCGTAGCCGTAATCACAGAAGCAAAGGACGCAATAGTTTCTGGAGTTCGGAGTATTTGCGTTGCATTATCGTAATAGCTTTTGTGTTTTCGCACCGGTGCTGGATTGAAGAATAGTGAAGCAAGAAAATTGTGATTTAGAAAGTAATTGTTTCTTGGCGTAATTGATTGATGCGATAATTTGAATATTATAAAACCATAACCTAAAATGACGTATTTTCTTGAATAGAGATCCAATGTGTTATCGTGAATAACAATTTGTAATGGAGTAAAATTGTAGTTTAATAGGGTAACATCAAGCTATTTCGTTTGTTTATATGGCTACAAGCTGTTTGTTTTCTTGCGGATAAAAAGGTTTCTTAAGAAAAAAAAGTATGTACATAATAAATTAGGCGAGACCTAATTACGTGCCACGACGCCACCTTTCCTCATAATTTATCCTTTTATGTTCCTTGGACTTTCACCTAGCAACGACCTGAAGACATGGATGAAGTACGCAGTTAAGTGCAAGACCATAGTTGTCGATATTGAATTCTTAATTCAGGGAAGAAAATGTGATATTATTCCGAAAATTATTACAAATTGTAACTACGAATTGTTTCATCTTCGTTTCAATAATACGTATTATAAGAAATGTATGTGCGTCCTCTCACTGTATTTTAGAGGATGATTTGGATCTTGGAAGAAAAGAAAATACATTTACATTCGAGACTTTCTATTTCATACGTAGAGTGTTTCATCAAATGTTAAACGATGCTTAGTCAACTTCAATGTAACAAGACAGTTTACGACAAATCGAGAAATCTCTCAAAACTTTGTATTGTCTTAAAGAACCGCCGATATCAGGAAAAACCTGCTAAAATGTAGCTAATAATACTATACCCTCAAACAGTCATAATCGTTGTATTGTAAGGCATTAAGTTTAGTTTAAATACATATTTTTGGAATATTGCTTTCGGACTACCTTCGACACACGATACACTCTGTTGTCTTTCTCAGGCCGCGGTTTGGTAGCAAAGAAGGCTATGGTCCAATTTTGTTTTTTGGTGGGACTTTACGGCTCATGTCGACATCATCAAAGGTCATTGGAGCCCGAAAAACTCGTACTGGTAGGGAAAATGCAATTACGTACTTAGGGAGAGCCAACATGACTCTCCCCGCGTGTGGGACTCAACCATATACCCACTAAAAACCCTCCTGAATTACAACTCAAAACTCCAATATCAACATATCTCGAAACATTACAAAAATAAAAATAAAATAAAATAAGAAGAAAGAGGAAAATGAAAGATACCCTGATAGCCCTAATAGCGTCGGGATCGAAAAGAACAAGGGAGGTGACCGAGGAAGGTCAGAAAAGAGAAAGGAAGGAGCATGGCACAAGTAAGTGGAAGTAATGCCAGACTCAGCTCGGGGCCCCGTGTTCGCCAAACACGTACTTTTACTAGATGTAAGTCCCCTGTCTGTCCGTGTGTGGGCAGCAGTTCTGAGTAAATGGATGAACCAATTTAATTCGCATTTCGTATTTACGGTAGAATCTACATGTTGCCGATGCACGTGCTTTACTAATTCAAAAATCTTGTATCGTATCATTTCCTTTAGACGAAGAATAATGGTCGAAAAAAAACATAAGTTCCGATAATAGCCTTTTGAGAAGTGTCATATAAGAGTCGTAATTACAATCATTGAGAACCAGTTGTTAAACGCAAATATTTCTTGCAAAAGGTTCACTCGCAAATTAAATTCCAATTTATCTCTATTATTCCTATAAAAATACAGTAATTCTTTAAATCACCTCAGATTTAATAAAACGTCTACTCATCAAATAACATTCAGTGATCGATCAAAAGTTTGGGCACTAGTAAACAATTCACTCTCTCATGAATTTTAGAAAAAAATAATAATATATCGGCATCTGCAGACGCTTGAAAGAATTAAACATCTTCATTAATTAAGCTTTCGGGCTACGTTTTCTTTTCAATGTGGATTGTATGGGGAATTGTTTGAACAGGTGAAGTTTTGCTTCAAGGACTCCTGCAAAACATCCTTCAACATCTGAATTCCAATACGATCAATGATTTCTTAACCGAAACACATTTGCTTGGTATAAAGGAAGCCAATTTTCTTTTAGCTTTCAGCAAAATTTACGAAGAAACTTAAACATGAGTAAATCTCTTTGAATTTGACGGGTAAATTTTATTCGCTGTTTCCTTACCTTAACTGTAAGTAATGAAATATCTTTCTTGCTTTTCAATATTCTGGAGTTTCACGACTTTTGCATTAAAATCCATCAAATGGATTATATAAAGCTGCTTTTCGCATCTTTGCGCGTCTCCTTTGCAATAAAGAGGGTAACGTTCCACTCTCTCGCGCTCATCCTAATACTCTTCGCAGAGCAATGACTGAACATTTTTCTACGGTTTCACTCTTGAGGCGGAACGCGTTCCAACACTCAGCTGTCTGCTGTTCATGGAGTCTCTATTCCCCGTTGAGGAGGAGACTTTTCATCGTGTTCACACGGAAGACGCACTTAGGCGATATATATATATATATATATATATATATATATATATATATATATATATATATATATATATATATATATATATGTGTGTGTGTGTGTGTGTGTGNTCGGATTACATTGGCTGGCTGACCCTTAGATGAAAGAAAGAAAGAAATTTGAAATTGAATTTTGAAGAATTTACTGACATCTATTTAACCCGGGTTGGGTAGAAGGTCCTAGCGACCAGACGAATCCTAAAATTCACAAGTTTTTACATCTCTGGATTTGGAATGTTCGAGGAAAGTTTCCAAAGTCATAACTTTAAAAAAAAATTGTTGATTGTTTTATTATGTAATTTAGAGTGGGAGAGAACACGAAAAAAAAAATATTTATCACAAGACAAGACTAAAAAAAATCTACATTTTACGGCTGATGACGCCGCAGGCCTCCTTTTGTTGATGCTCCTCACTTCCTTCCCTGGTCTAACTCACATCTACACCAACGCACCCTTTCTTCCAGAACTTGCCAATACATGCAGAACTCGAAATATTTTCCACAACAGACGCAGGCATTAAATTCAAGTCCCTAATCGTTCTGTTGAGAAATTAAAATTATCCAACGTCGCGTCAGCTCGTTTTCTTTTCTAGTTCTTAATTTTAAAATATATTCTTTTATACCTGTTACTTTGGATTTCTCTTCTTGTTTTAAGGTCAAGTTCACTGTTAAGTATCTAAGTTACCTACAAATAATTTTCTCAAATTTGAAAATTTAAAACTATTAGTATATTTCTCGATTTGTAGTTTAGAAAAAATATACAATATACGAGATGCAATTTTATATTTCACTAACTTACTTGTTTTCGATTGTTGCCTCATATATTGTTTCACAGGTACCGCTACTCGTGTCTCTGAGTTCTGCCTCTAGATGACACTGACGTCCAACGACACTGACGTCCAATGTGCACACACTCACTCTTTCACGCGCGGATACCTTGTTTGTGCCGACTCTACTATTTTCTTTTGTACTCCTTGATTCAAAGTTTCATCATTATAGTTTTTAAAACATTTATATAACGAAAAATGTTGATAACGTTTTCCTCTAGCTGTGCATGTGGACCGTTCGAAAATATCTTATATTGCTGTGATGTTGCATTGGTCCCGTTTGGAGACCTCAACTTCAATATGTTTGCTGATAAAAGGGCTGACTCACATTCGGCGCATTAAACACAAAATATTTTAGTGGTATTTGTTTATAGCAAGAACTACTTTATCATGCTACTGATTATCTTTCATATAAGATTTCCCCGTATCACAAATAAATAATGGGCTCTAATGACTTTGCTGTTGACGAGCCCTTAAAGCCCCACAAAAAATATTAAGGAGAGGAAACCCACTATTTGGGGATGTAATAATAATAAATTTATTGTCAAAAAACAGTACAAACTGCGTATGACCACGTGGAGGACAATAAACTAATTTACTCTTCGGAAGCAAGCAAGGGACCATCCCATCAATTCCGATAAAGGGCACTAAGGCAGAGGCGGATTCAAAAAAATTCAGCAAAAGTTCCTAGATAAGATAAAAAGTTTGCTGCGAGTTATAATACTTATATAATGTCAATATGTTTGTAATTTAACGCAAATATGTTTGTAAATTTACATGTACAAGTTATTTATCGAACTATAGATTATTCTGAGTATAGTGTTTAAAAATCATAAGAGTTGAAAAAAAAACACTAAATTCACGATTTATTGTTACAATAAACACGCCCCTAGACAAAGCCTAGAGAACCTGTATAATAAATCCGCCTCTACCCGAAGGAAAAACGGAGAATGTATGTAGCGCTTTCTCGAGAAGGGTGTTCGGAATCCGAACCACGACGCGGGAGAGTTTGATTCTTGCGCCACACGAAGGATAGGAATGACACTAGTGCTATCTTGCGTTTAGTTAGAGATTCAACACGATATACTAGTTCAAATTCTCATCATAGCGCTAAAGACATTCCACTTTGGCGCCAGTACAAAATCAACATGTGAAGGTCGATAGCAGGGGGGCTGCAACCTTTTTTGACCGCGGGTCAAAATCAACCAAAATGTGAGTATTAAAGAGACGTTTGGGTCAGAGATATTTTAGTATTAAAACACTCTTTTAGTAAATAAAAATAGGTATTTTATATGAAAAATAATTACAAATATAGTTGAATGAACTTTATTCATAAACGTTCTCTTCGATATCAATGACTCCCCTGATGTTGAACTTGTGACGTCAATTTAGTCAAGTCTGGTTTATAGTTAGTCGTTTTAAGACGAATACAAGCATCTGAATTTTCGGTAGTTAACCTGTTCCTGTTCTTGCTTAATATAAATTTCGTTTATGAAAATATTTGCTCACATTTATAAGTTGAACCGAATGTGGACAAAATGGCAAAGCCAATTTTTTTCAAAGATGAAAACTTCGAAGGAAGTGATACCCAACATGTTGATATCATGAGAAGATGATTATCTTCAGTTTTTTTCTTCAATTTATCCGTCCATAACGTTGAACTTTTAAAATCAATCATTTCTAAACTAAAATTGTCAATTTTTGGATATTGAAAATACTGCAAATTTAAAACATTTTCTTCTATTTCCTCGGGCTTTATTATAAATGTAAACATTTCTCCATTCTTCTTAAAACTTTGAAACGGACTTTCATATTCACTTTTAATGACGAAACTCCAACTTTCGAACATATTTAGATTGCTTTTATCGATTTTTTTGATGTTCCATTTTTAACAAGGGAAAGAAATGAAATATTTTAGTTTTTATGTCAGTTTCAAATAATATCAATTTTGAAGTAAAACTCTTCCATTCCTCATACATTTTAAAAATTGAGTAGTTGTTTCCTTGGAGCCGTACGTTGAAATCATTATAATGGTTCACTATGTCTGTTAAGAAGAAAAGTCTTAAAAAAACATTGTGTATCATTGAGTTCGAGATCATTTTCAGCGATTTCGTGAAGAAATATTTTTGTATTTCATCAAAACACTCTACAAATCTATTAAGAACTTTGCTACGACTTAACCATCGTATTTCAGAATGTAACAACAAATCTCCATATTCCGAATCAAAGGTTTAAAGCGCCTGTGTATTAATGCTAATCGCGCTATTATCATGTTTACGATCTTAACAACCTTTTCCATTACATCCTGAAGTTGTTGCGTAGACGCTTTTGCAAATAAATTTTCTTCGTGGATGATACAATGAAACGATAAAAATGAGCGGCCAAGTTCGTTTTCCATTAGTTTTACAAATCCAACAGTTTTTCCTCTCATAGTTGTTATGGAGCACCATAAGTTGTTATGAAAAAAAATTTACTTTTTTAAATCCAATACTTGCACCATTTTTGAAATTTGTAAACTCTTGTACTTGACGAAAAATATCAGTGCCTTTGGTCGTGTCATTCATTGAAGCAAGAACGCATAGTTCTTCATTGACATTCGAGCTATTTATTGATGAAAATCTAATAATTATTGCAAACCTACCAATACTATTTATATCGGTACTTTCATCAATTGCAATGCTAATTATGTCACAAGATGACAAATCATTTTTGACCTGTTCATCCATATTTTTGGCCGTATCTTCAACGCTACGCTGGACTGTTCTAGCTGACAATTATTTGTTTTTTATTTGCGAAGTCATTAAATAAGTGCTCGGAACAATTTATGAATGCGTTTTTCAAAAACTCCCCGTCTGTAAATGGTTTTCAGTTGGTACAGTACCAATGCTAAGAGCTGCAACAAAGCTGGCAGATGTAGCGTGATTGTTGCTGGTAACAAAACTCTTTAAGAATTTATTTTGTTTTCCAAAATTTAAATACACGTTTAGCAATGTATTCAGATTTATCTCCATTTGCCATTTCACTCACATCTTTATGTTTTCAAGAAAAGTGTCGCTCAATATTGTAAGTCCTGACCGTAATTATATCATCTGTACATAAAGTACAGATATCAATTTGTCACCATTTTCGATAGACCCATACTCTTCTGTCCACACATCTTGAAATAATCTCTTTTTTGCTTTTTGTTTGTTCATGGTATGTTTTTTAAAAATAATAATATTTATTTCACTAGGTAATAATTATTTAGCTGCGTAACTATAATTGCGTCACTATTCTTGTGCTACTCAACATGTGCTATAACTATAACTGAGAGAACGACACGCGCGTCCAATAGTGGTAAAATTTGTTCGGGCAACGTCCCTGTATTCCGCCTACTATCGTTACTGTAACTTTGTAATCGACATGGATCTTATATACATAAACACTTATGCGTATAAGATCCATGGTAATGGAACTAAAATGTTGTTCTTAGTATCTATTTTCAATTTTTTTAATTCTCAAAATGTTTATTTCATGTTTATGTTTTATAATTTATTTTTATATGTTATACCTTATTTTCGGAACTAGAGTGGGTCACTTGAAATTATCAAATGGGTCACTCGGTTGCCGTCCCCTGGTCTATAGTATGATCCAGTAGGACTTTGTTTATAAATGTGACTTCATGTGCTTTACATCCATCATAAATCCTTTTCCGTGTCCAGAATATCAACGTCTAACCAGAACTAATCATAATATTGGTGCCTAAAGTACTGCCCTCATTTTTGCTCCGGGGTGTTTGGGTAGGGTGACGAATTTGCTTTCTATGAATTTTTAGTCAAAATCTTCTATTTCTCGATTCTTTGCACGTAATTCTTTCCTGTTCTATTAGTTCACTAGAGCGATAGTTATAAGACAAACTTACATAGTATTCTTATGAGGAGTCATAAGTTCTTCTATGTAACTTCGTCCTTTTGAAGGGTTTTGAATATTAATCCATATTCCTCTCGCTATAACAGTATTATTTAAATTCTAATATGATAGGTTTACCTGTTTAAAATAGTTCAGAATTTAGTATTTTCAATCCATTGAATTTATTTCCTAATCTCTTTTTGCATTAAGCTCCAGAGGTGGCGCAGGTGGTAGTGTTGTCGGTCATCACCAAGTCATCCCGGGTTCGATTCCCGATGGAGCCAGAAAATTTGTAGCTTTTCACATTAGTGTCCCACTTCATAAAGCTGTGACTACTGAAAAACAAACCTTCATTCCTCCATTCCTCCATCCAGTTCCTCCTAGTATCAATAACTCTAACTATTACTAACTGCTTCTACTAACCCCTCCACATGGGTCAAACACAGCTAACCCGTCCACCCAACTCCTATCGTTCCATGTAGATAAGTTTCAATAGCACTGAGCTACATTTCCTCCCATGTACTGTAAACACAACAATTGAAAGAGAAAGAAAGAAAGAAAGAAAGACGTTTTCCTTTGGTTGCTCTACGAAAGTGTAATTTACTCCTCAATGTTTTGCTTTCTCTGTTCTTATTGGATTTGGATCTGTTCTATGTATTAAAACTCGTTATTTAATTTCAGGAAAGACGAGGTATACATATTACTGTTGTAAATTTATCACCGTTATATTAAGCAAATATTTTGTTGTAGAATGAAAATTGTTTTTAAATTGTATAATAATCGTTCGACCACAGTGGATGTTTTTCTGTAGGTAAATGGTTCCGGGAATTCATTTGTTCAGAAATGTATTGCAATTTGCAAAACAAACGTACACTGCTAATGATTATTATTTATCTTGCTATTTTTCACTGAATGTTATGATTTCGTCCGTTGTATACTAATTTATTGTCTAAATATATTTCAATCCCTTTAAATAATATGAAATGATGAGGTTCGTCGTCATTTTGTTTCGTTGTACTTTTAAAGTCATCAACACGCATATTTATTTCGATTTAAGATACTTTGAAGATATATAGAGTTGTTTGTACAAGATTTATTAATTCATCTTTCTTACCTTTTTAGACATTTTTTTCTCCTTCACGTTTATGACTGATATGTTATTTTAAGTGACTTTTTTTCTTTTCTTTTTTCAGGTAAGTCGTTCACTCTTTGGGAGTCACTTATTTTCTTCTGTTTCCAACCTGTAAAAGCGATTGAGGAAACGGGTGAGTTGACAATGATGCAACTTAATTTCTAACATTTTTTATTATCTTTTCTTTTACCTGATGATGTGGAAATAACGAAGTACAATATGTTTTATCGCTTCTTCTGTTTGTGCGACGAAAATTAAGAATACTTCTCATTATGGGTTAAAAAAGAAATTTAGTAAGATTAAGAGACACGATTTGAGCTCATGTCGAGATGCGTCTCTGTCCTCAGCATTGTGTCTCACGAGTCGTTTTGTCCTGTTCCTTTCATTTATGCAATGCTTTGAAGAATTACGTAAATACTTGTTTTTATTCGCTTTGTGCCACTGTAACGATAGCAGTGTTACCAACCTTGTAAATACTATGCGTTCTCCCTCCCTCTCCTTTCTCTTTTCGTTGTCGTCCTCCTCCTCCTCCTCCTCCTTCTCCTCTACCATCCATTCGATTTCTGCATGAGAATCTCCAAGAGTGTCGACTCTGAGAAAACAAGAAGAAACTTAATTTAAAGCTCTGGTTCTCGTTCGTCCAAAGTGTAATTTAGCGATGGAAAATGGTTGTATACGTGAGTCCAGGTCGTAACACGTTCTGTACACCTTTTCATTGTGAAATCCACTGCACCCCTTCAGTGAGTAGCTCTGCTAATAGACTAAGAGCACTCTGGGGGCTAATGTTGAAGCTGAGGACCTTGTACTACGTCATGATGGGCTCAACGAACACACGCGGAAATGGAACCATTGAGTGAAATGCATAGCAATGCATCTCTTTAAATTGGTCATACG
>NNCF01128722.1:242994-254725 GCA_002313205.1 Laupala kohalensis
TAATAATAATAATAATAATAATAAACTTTATTGTCAAAAAATCAGTTACAAACTGCGTGGAACCACGTGGAGGACAATAAACTAATTTAGATATAACATTGGTTCTAAACTGATTGTTTGATTTATATTTAAACTTGAAGGACAATCAATATGCGAATATTATTATAGACAAATGGAGACAAATAGTCATTGACTATTTTATTCTTTCAACAAGTGATGTTTGTAATCTTCTTTCAACAAGTGATGTTTGTAATCTTTTAATAGTTTTTAAAAAGAAAATTTTATGGATATTCATTTTTTGGATAATTGGAACATTTTAAAAAATGTAGCAGCGGCCCTGAAGCGGCATCGAAACGTTGGCCGTGTATTAGTGAATACTAATAAAACATTATATTAAAAATTGATTATCTATAACAATATTCGCATAATTATTGTCCTTCAAATATAAATATACTAATTTTACTCTCGGGAAGCAAGCAAGGGACCATCCCATCAATTCCAATCAAGGGTCCTAAGATTAAAAGGTTGATTTAACATTTCAACATTTAACTCCTAACGATAAAAAAATAGTTCGACATGTGTCATAGTATTAACAAACACCAACAGATATTGTATTTAATAAAACACAGAAAAGCCATTTCACAAGTACGTATTATTATCAAGCTACAAATCATTCGGAAAGTATTGTTGATAATTCGTAAATTTTAAATAACACTAAATTCGCTAATAATTATTTAGTAAAGTACTTGTTGAACAAGTGCTGATCACAGGTATTGGTGAAGTATCAATCCTCATCGTAAATCACATATATCCTCTCTTATCACATCGAAGTAAAGAATTGTAGCGATTTATCAATGCAAACGTATATGTTTGATAGCTATTCTATGCACTAAAACAGTATTTTTCATTATTCAATTGTTTGTATGAGAATTATTCTCATACGTGGAGGCAAGATTGAGAAGTTTCCTTTTACTTCTTGCGTGAATAATTATTTGTGGTTGAGGGAAACAGGATATGTGAGTAGGTAATGTTCNGAAAAGCCACACCAGTTAGTTGTCTCTATTTCCGAGTAGTTCATGGATGTCAACGCAAAGCGTACACAAATTAGAAATTAGCACATTTAATTGCGGAGGATTCATCTTAGATAGGTAAAGAAAAATTAAATATTTTGTTGACAGTAAGAATGAGGGATGTTATTGTCAATCGATCCTTTGCAAATTAAAAGGTTACAATCTAATTATCGTACCGATAAACGTAGCTCAGTAACTAATTAACGTATAGCATTGTTATATCGTTGTTTGTTTGTTGTTTTTTCAATTACGATGTAAAACAGAATTTCTTCTCTTTGCGATAATTATTGCAAAAAATAAAACTGGTTTTCTGAGTTTTTTGAAATAACGATACAATGGATTTGAACCAACAACGTCACGTTTTGTTAAACACCAAGAACTGTTGTTGTTATTATTATTATTATTATTATTATTATTATTATGCTGAAAGGCCAATATTTTGCGGAGCACATGAAAGCGTCCCACGGAGCACAGGTTGAGAATCGCTGGCCTGGAGCAGGTGTAATTGGACGAGCAGGATGCATTGGTGCTTCATAGCAGCTTCGGAGGAGGAGTGATGGTCTTTCAGAGCTGAATTTTAATTAGCTAAATGTGCCCAGCGTCGATGAATCGTTGGCGTGAGGTGCGTGGTCGCAGTCGATCGATCCTTTCCATCGATGCAAGGCCTCCTTCCTTCCACTTCGAAACAACAATGCTACGTATAATCAACAATGCTCTCAAATGCCTTCGTTGCATCGAAGGAAGGTCGAAAGAGATTCGTGGGTGAGGGAAAATTTCTTATTCAATATATCAATTATAATACTTTAAAATAACCAAAATCAAGAATAAAACGTTAGAAAATGGTGGGGAAACGGAAGTAGAAAAAGCAACGGTTCGTCTAAATACAATAAAGAGAAAGAAGGCAAGGAAGAAGACGAGGCTGTCGCTGTGCAAAAGAGCAACATCAATAAGAAAGACAAACACAAGTGTAGTTTTCCAAAGAATTCACGCGTTGGTTTTAATTATATTTTACGTCACTCACTCTCTAATTGTCTATACAATATATTAATATTCTTGTCGATGGGGAAATACATTAATATTTTTTAAAAATTAGAAACATTGATCATTAAGTAGGTTCATGTTAAAATTCTACGTAATTATCAATGTTTTTAAAATATTTGATATGTGTAATATTACACCTTTATGGAACATAATGAACCCGAAGAGGAGGCTATACCTTAACCTCGAAACGTTGCGGTTCTCAACTGCGGTGAAAATGTAATTTTACCCATCGTGTGATCTTGATAATAAAACAGTGTTGAATCTTGTTATTGATTGTCTTTATTGTATTTGCGCATCGACAAGAATATTAAGTTGTTTTAATTATTGCATTTTTCATTTATTCCAGTCGTACGTTTTTGTTAGAAAAAGTAACTCATATTGCGAGTGTTATAAATACTACAAAAGGGGATTTAATTAAATTGCATAAAACGAGAAAGAAATGAAAACAGTCTAAGCCGATACGTCGCGAGCGAATTATTTTGTTGGTGTTTGAACATCCGAATCACACTGTACCCAGTGATCTCAACTGTAGAAACTGGATACACAACTCCCATGTCGGAGGTCCTTTCTTCTAATGTTCAGTCGGCTGGCACACCTGCAGCGGATCTCTGTCTCGAATGCGAGAAGCTGATCTAGTAGGCCGTGGCATAAGTTAGCATCCTTTTGCTTAAATCAAGAGGAACCAGTAGTAGATTAGGATAGGGTAATAGCATATTACTGTACGTTCACTGTCATGCCGAACATCGTGACCTCTCCTCTTCACTATACAACTTACTGACTGTACCTCGTACAAAGAGTTATTCACTTATCATTGAATTTTTTGTGCCTTTACCCATCGTCATATCCTGTTCGAACAATTTTCTTCTGCGATTGTCTTGCGACTGGAGGAGGTCTGGTACTCGAAATCTTATTTCGGGGTTGCACATTTAATGACTTGAGTATTATCCCGGGGTTCTAATAACCCTGTAGCCGTTGACGAGCCCTAAAGCCCCACAAAAAAAATAATCTTTATTGTGCCATGTTTCTTCAGACGTTTTCCGAAACATGTGCGTCTAATATTTTTTATAATGTATTAGTGTATGATATATTAGGAGGATGTTTTTTTAAATTTGATATTCAGTTTCATATTTCTCTAGTTATTTAATGAATATGCCATAATTTCTAAGAGACTGTTTTGACACCCTGATTGGAGCTGCATTATATAAAAGTATTATAAATATTTAATTCCTGTTACGTTATGATATTCAACGACGTTACATAATTAGTTGAAGCGATTTATTTGCGAACAAATATTCTACTCATTTCGCCCTCCATTGTTTCATGTGGTAATTACTTGGCAACTATTTCTCTCATTTTACTCTCTTTACCTAGTGATTTTTTTCCTTTTCTGTTTTAATTGTTAATTAATTAAATAAATCATTCAAGACTTACGAGGTTTTTCGGAAGAACAGTAGACATTTTTTGTGATCAAAAGCTCACAACTTTCGACCTTTTCGAGTCGTCGTCAGGTGGAACAACATTATAATGAGAAACGTAACAACAGAACCATTGAACATTATATTAAACATAAATATAAACACAAAATATGTCTACAAAAAAGCAGAAACTACACAAACATGTTATAATATTGTATTGCATATATCAGATATGTGTTTATATTTATGTTTAATATCATGTTCAATTGTTCTGTTATGTTTTTTTGTTATAATGTTTTTCCACCTGACGACGACTTCAAACAAAAGTCGAAACATTTTGTGAGCTTTTAAAAATCACAAAAAGATATAAAAACAGTTCGTTTGACAAATAAGATCGTAACCCTTGAATTATTCATTTAATTTAATTATATAAAGGACGTTAATTGTAGGTGAATTTAATTAACAATGTTTAAATTAATTTCTTAAAACTATTGTTAAGTCTTCCTCTCTCTCTACAAAACCTACGAAAGAAAATGAACAACTGATCAATCACTTCCTATTTTTCAATCCGCCTCTGCTTTAGAACCCTTGATCAGAATTGATGGGATGGTCCCTTGCTTGCTTCCGGAGAGTACATTAGTTTATTGTCCTCCACGTAGTCATACGCAGTTTCTAACTTTTACTTTTTTTACAATAAATGTATTTGTCTTATTTAGTCAAAGTTGCCCTCATTCCCTCATTGCTGAAGGATTTTTCAAATGATGGCTTTCGCTAATTGCGGTTTCGCTTCGCGGCCGTAGCGATGTGAAATCATTAACCCTTGGAGAGTATTGGATTCTCGTCCCTAGTATAATTAAAGCTAAATAAAATGTGGTAATTATTTTTAAGCAATCAAGTAAAACGGAATGTTCAGCTTGCTTTTACTTGAAAAAACTTTAATGTGTGTTTAAATGTTCGTCTTAAAGGTACGCTGCAGTATTCTCTTTATTACATGAAATTCATAAATCTAAAGAAAATAGCCCGTACAGAAATTTTAGGTGAAATTCCTTGTACATGTAGGATGAGGTTCGGGTTCCAAGGGCCATAATTGTGCAGGCAAATTATAGAACATGAGGAAGGTAGATGAGGTGTGTTTAAACCCTGGACGTGTTAACAAACCAGTTAAATGACATGAAACATGAAAGCTGAAAGTAATGAAAGAATACAAAGCTGATATTCCGGTGAGATACTGACGTTGGGTTGATGGTTTTGAGTTGAACGGTTGGAGTGCAGTTCGCGGCCAATCTAAGCTGCGGTGTGTCGAGCAGTTTGACCGTGAAGTTGTTTGCAGGTGAGGACGCTCGTCCGTGGCTTGCCTGTAGATGACTTGTTGCAAGTGAGCGAGTGTCCCCATGTCGGGGCTGGCTTTGGAGAAGCACGCTGGCTCCAGGTGAGAAGTGATGATGACTCGTCGACTGGTTTGCAGTAAGTGAGAGAGCTGCCCATATGTCCTGGCTAGCTTTTGTTGCGCGCTGTCGGCGCAATCGATCGATAGCGGAACGTCGTGACGTCACAGGTTGACCGTATCGATTGAACGTTGTGCAATTGGGTAGCAAGTAATGTCAAACCATTGTAAATTGTTCTGGCGGGGAGATACAGAATGTAGCCTCGTGGATTCCAGGATAATAACAGATTCGTTTGAGAATTAGGTTAGGTTCTATGTCCAACCATTTTATTCACTCTTTTTCTTTTTAACTCAAAGGCGTAAATTTTGAATGAGATTTGAAGAAATTATTCACGGAAGCTCAACAATCGAGAGATGTCGCTCATTTGGCACAAAAGAGTATAGAGTCCACAGATTGTTCACTTGTTACATGCAAAGATATTTAAAAAGTGTCTGAAGCCATTGGCCTTAATGCTATTTTTGCTTCTCCAAACTTCGTTTTTGTACGAAAATAAACCTCCCTTTCGTTCTCTTTGCTGAATTCCGTTGAAGTTTCATTTCAATCCGTTCATTTGCAAAGAGATTTTACGCCTTAAAATTTCATATACATTGATAGACGTAATATTACAATTAAAGGGAAAAATACTGTATGCATTGCATAGATAATATTTGTTTAAGAACAATTGATTCCCCTATTCTACTCTGTCAAGGCTGAAGTAGTGGTAGTCTTCACTCCCTCTGAGCATGAGAACACGGGTTCGATCAACAGAAAAAGGTGAGATTTCCATAACCTACTCCACGTCTATGTCTGATCTCGGTTACCCAACATATCTCCTTCCCATTTCCTTCGCCAGAAGCATGTGTTTAAAAGGAATAGAAGAGCTCGTCTCCTGAACCTCTTGAGAAATAAAGTAAACAAAATAAATATTCAAACATATTTTGAGAATTCAATTATTTTAACGTTGTTGTTCTTTTTACTTTCATAATATTCAATACTTGACTGGTATCTCTCTGTATTTTTGAGTTAATTTTGTAGAGACATGCGTAAAAAAATTTAAAAACTAATTTTTATTCTCTGGGTGATAAGAAGTAAAGTAGATTTTGGGGGCGATTTGCTTACGTTCTATGAATCGAGAAGACCGATGGAATCTTTCTAATTTTCGAGTGAAATAATAATAATAATAATAATTAAAGGAAGCGTGGTTCCGAGTGTTTGCAGACGGTGTCTCCAACTCGAAATGAAACATGGCGTCATCTGATGAAATCCATATTGAGTTCTTCGTAATTGTAGTTTCGGACGCTGTTTCATGTTTTTTCACTGAAATGCGCGTGTTTTGTGTTTCATGGTCAAACACTTTTCAGATCATAAAGCAGCTTCCATACGATTTTACGAAAAAAAGAAATATTATGCTCGAACACATCACAGTTAATTGAGCGGGTGGGATAAAAGATTAACAACATCACAACCAACTCCATTTCAGGAAGCACATTTCATTGCACGAATTAATTCATGATGAAGAGTCTACTTTCTAATCGGAATCAGGGTGTTGAAGTTCTCAAGTATTGAAGTGGGATATTCGAACGTTGAATGTGAAAAAAATATGATTTTTATTGGAAATATAAAAAAGTATGTTTGTTTGCATTTTATGACGATTTCCTTAAAAAATATACCATTAGGTTTTGTGAAACAGAAGTTTAATCTTTCATAACTTTCCTTTGAGGAAAATTGCCAATTTTTTCTCTCTCCTGATTGTTTAAAAGATGGATATAGCGTTTGCGTCATACAAACTGTTCTAGATTAAATAAAAACGCGCTGAAAAGCTAATACCTACTTTTAGATAAAATTGATAGTTTATATATTCCATTTCGATAGATATATCCTTTTTTAAATTGTTCCTCAGTTTCTTTGAGTTATGGACGAAGTGTGTTCCTGACACACAGAAACGCATTTCCCCAATATTCTTTTCTTATATTAAATAACTATTACGTCAATATTGATTCGGTTTTTCGTGTCAGAACGTAAAAACCATAACACTTAAGTTTGATTCCATTTCCTACTTTTAAATATCTCGATAACACTTTTGGGGATTATTTTAGTTATAATTTGTTCATCGAAGTAAGAAAAATCGAAAAATATTCATCCATAAAATAATTTCATTTTTTCAGCACGTCGAATTTAAATAATTTGTTATTCTAGAATTTAAATAATTGATAGAAAATTTTGCCTGTGTGATATTTAAAAAAAATATTTTTTTGTTTACTTACTTCTACGAAATATCGATGAAATTTATTATTCTTTTATTTTTATGAAAATTCTAGTTTAATTGCGACTATGAAGTTAAAGTCAAAATAAGTTGTATACTCTCTGTAAACAACTGAATCAATGATATATTTACATAAAGCCGTTTGGGTTTTTCTTAGAAACGTTTCGCTGAGAACTCAAAGCTTCTGCGAGATCGTCCCAAAATTCGTGACAGATTTTAATGAGCAGCTTTTTAACGAAGAGGTGATTATTTGGACTTTCGTTTAGCGGAGAACATTCTAAAGTCTGCAGCAGAATTCCAAACCCAACTTCCTTTGGAGTAATATCCAGAAAACTGTATAAAATGTTTTATGTTTCTGTCTTCCTAATGTGCTCTATATTTCAAAACAAATTTTCTAAATAATGCGAAGTGATAGGATTTCATATGTTCTTCTGCAACTTCTTCTTGTAAAAATAATTTTTACATTGTGTTATCAATATGTTGCGTACTTAAAACGTACCCTAAAGCCCCAATTAAAACATTACCTAATACTATGTTGCTTTCATTCGAGCAAGATATATTATTGAGTATATTACGCCATTTATTTGTGATCGCCTGATGGTTGAGTGATCGAAACGTCGTGATTGATAATAAAATACACGTCTTCGTAAAAGTTTTATTATCATATTGAAAGTGTTTCATTTACTTCGCATTCAAACACGATTATCGAGGTGCGTTTTGATCCTTTCTCTTATCAGCGAGTTATTGAGAGAGCCAAATATTTCACTCAGCCTCGTCGCGGATCTTCCGAAAGATTACTCTACGGCTACAATATTTTGCCTGGAAACGATTGCAATATTTTTCCTCGTCACTTGCGATAGCAAAATGACGATATTGCATCGAAACTCTCGTTTATTCTCCGTCAGATGAAAAGGAAGTTCATTGTTGTGAACTGCGTACGTTGATAGGCAGCTGTTTTATATTTTTAATGGCTAATTAATTATTGAAAAGTGCTTGTTCCTGATCGATGGCCCAAATTATGAAATTAGCGACACAATGTGAAGTTAAAGATCAAATAAGATTACATAAACAGTATTTGCTTAAGGGAGAATTTATTTGTATCGTTTGGAGCGTTATACATCAATTTTATTTCAGAAATTATAATTTACACGAGAGGTTTATCTAAGAGTACATTTGTTCTTTAATTATACGGAGTCAATTACAATCTTACTTTAAACTGTTTGCAAGGTTTCTCTTATTTTTCTTTTAATCCTTTATTGCGTCATACATCGTATGAAACACTGTATTCAAGTTGTATGTATTGAAGACATTCTTAGAAATCGCTTGCGTTGAAATAATGAACATTTTCTTTCCTCTCTCTGGTTCTAAACACAGTTAACCGCTTTAATCCACTTGTTGTGTATGAAGCCAAGCACGGCTTTGTGAATGCGAAGGCTTGAGCTCTCGGCGATCTACTATAATTGTCTTCACGAACCAAATACACAAAACCCTCTCAGAATTGAGAGCATACAGTTGGTAGCAATTTCACCGCTTCAGTTAAAGACCGACATTCAATTGTTCGTGTTACTTTCGAAAGTATGCACTGTTCAAAAGTTGATAATTTTGCAAACGGGAAGCGTAATTAGTTCTATTTAGCTGCAGAGAGTCGGTATCACCGAAGCGTAAACAACAGTAAGCGATGTGTTCACAGAAAATTGATTGCTCTTTCGTTCGCTGAAACATTGGTGACGTTAATTTCGATATCGGGTCAACTTAATTACGTTTCGTCGACACATTTTTCGTGTTATTCTCCTGCGTTCCCTTTATTTTCAAAGAGAGATCTTCACACAACATCTGCTTTTATATTTTCGAACGCGAGACCTCGCGAATCCAGGAATTTCACACGCAACAGACAACTCTCGAGTAACAAAAGTAACTTTGGACGCGGATCGTCTGAGGCATCGAAATCAAAAGTCGATTCGAAGGTTTGCGGGAAAATTCATTCTTTTCAGTCACTCCGTTGAATTCAAACCGAAGCGAATATTTGATTCGCGTAATTTAAGCGAAGGAGTTGGATGAAATTGCTATTAAACTTTTCGTTACAATTAATTTGGGACTTTCTATGCAAACTTTTGAGGAAAGCAGCTCACCTCAGTTGAATGATTGACGACCAGTGATTGAATTGCGATTTCTTTTCTATCGTCTCATTCTTCGAAGTATTTTGAATCTTCATAATTGCAGTGTTCACTCAAAAGTGTTTTCGTGTGCACTATATCGACAATAAGATATATTTGCAAGAAAGCTTTTCCCTAATTACGAATATCGTACATGATGGGGTTATATATAACAAAGTATTGCGTTGGGCTTTTTTAACGTATTTTCTCTGATGAGGGAATAACATAGGGAATGATACGAGCGTAAAATGCCACTTGGGAGATCGTTTACGAGGACATTTCGAATTTAATCCGTATTTTTGAGAGCCAATTATGAAAGAAATATTCAACAGTTATCATGTAAAGTTAATATTCCCTTAAAATCCAGGGGCGAGAAAAAGTGGTATTTACGAAAAATTTATCTTTTAGAAAGATGATATAGGAAAATGTCAGAATGTCGTGTGAATGTAAGAAGGGGGAATGTAAGAAACCAAATTTACACAAAAACCGATCTTCATCGATGCGAAAGGATTCCTCTGGACTCTGTCTATTGAGGAAAGATGACATCATCTAAACTGTACTGCTACGATCATTCGAGAAGAAAAATCTTTTATAAAACACGTAATGATCTCAGGATGAAGGATGTTTATTCAGAATAGATTCTGAAACTAAGCGAGTTGTAACTTACAGACAAACTTCCCGGCCAAAAGAAAAAAATATCTCTTAAGAAAATTGATTCTATTGTGATACTCCTGTTGTGAATTTAAACATGTTTTCCAACAATTTTTCATCGAAATATAGAATTAAAAAACGGGGAACACGGGAGAAATTTCCCTAAAAGAGAAAAAAATATTTTTCTGAGGAGCGAGGGAAATAATTTGACTAATTCGAGGTAATTGGACTGCAACCTTCCCCATCTCTACGATGTTGTTACTCTGTTCGTAGCCAATGTGTATATCATATGTAATTAAAATGTAAACTTTTTTTTTGCCAGGTGTAATTGAAAGGGAACAAGGAATAGTGCAACTCCCTTACACATTCAGTGTTATGTTCTGTAACTGTTTATGTTTAAATTTTAATTATAAGTAAATAATTAAAGATTTAGGACGAACTATTTGGTACATAAAAGGTCGCAAGTCTTTGTTTCTTTAGGTTGAAATAAAAATGAATGGAAGTGATTGATCGTTCTCGTTTCATTCTTGACAATAACTAAATATAAGTTAAGGGATCAATGAAATCAATGAGTCGAAAATAAACAAAGAAACTCGAAATATAAAAATATCATCTCCTTCAGACCTTCACTTTGCATCAAGATTCTCCTTGTGCCCATTGGGCCATCCACGTGTGCGGAAATCCCTTCCGCCCTTTCTAAAAAGGTTATTCCGCACCAGAAATAGCCACAGACTTCTATAAAGGAGCTCTCCCTTTTAGAAGCGGCGGTCCGCGCTGCGCACCTGTCATTCTTAACTCACGAAAGAAGGGGAAGCAAAGCACGTGACCCTCTTGGCGTCGAGCCGTTCCTGGAGGCGCTGGTGGGGAACCCCCGATAGCACAAGCCGCCTTTGTACCCGCAGTCTGCTCCGAATGGCGAGGACAACGCCCTCTCTTTCTAACGCAGTAGGGTGAAGGGATGGGGGTGAGGGTGAAATATTTGAGAATGTTTATGTCGTGGCTTTTGTTCTATCTCATTCGATGGTGGTACGATGTGATCAAAACGTATCTTCCCACAGAGAAAGAGACTGAGAACCTTACAACAAGGTCTTTCCATTTTAATTGTTAGTGCTGTCATCCGCCACGGAATGGGGCTTTGGCGAAATGTTGCCAGACGAATTAAAAACTAATGGACCATATTTAATCATTTGTAACGCGATATTTTAGTTCTCATCAATAAATTTATATTAATTCAAAGTGGAATTATTAATTAGATATATTTCTTCACTTTTTAAAAATAGGGCCGGTGAGAGAAATCCTACTGGTTGAGCGAAGGATTCAAAAAACCACCTCACTCATTCACTATTTTGTAGAAAACGAAGAATATTATAATTTGAACAACTAGAGTGGCTTCTGAAAAGTCATCAAAAATAGTGTTTTTTTTCTCCAAGCATATTTAGCTTATCCTTTTAACCACGTGTTCATTATACTTCAAACAATCGTAATGTAAGTTTGGCAATGGTTTAATTCGTGAGTTTCAGAAAATATTTTCCAGCGAAATGTAATTTCGATCATTGAGGCGAATTATTTAGTAAAATATGTCTTTGGAAAGTCGTATACCCTGTGTTGGCTGATTTTCTAGTTTATTATTCTGTACTTGGTAATTGTGGTGCTTTAGCAACATTATCAAAGCATGATAAATTAAAAGTCGTTTCTATGTTGCTCATTTTTTTTT
>NNCF01128722.1:255102-284088 GCA_002313205.1 Laupala kohalensis
TTTTATTTTATTTTATTTTTATTTTATTATTGTCATCTTATGTACATTTATATTTTCCAGTGTATGTTACTGACGATGGTTGCTATGCAGCCGAAAAAGCTTTCTAATACCAATAATAAAAAAAAAATGAGCAACATAGAAACGACTTTTAATTTATCAAGCTTATTATTCTGTTATTACAAATACTGGCAGTTTTATTGTTTTCAGAGTCTTCAATACTCTGTGACTTGTTAATATTTACGTTGTTTTTGTACGTAACTCTTTGGATTCACGGAATAAATAGCTCAATTCAAAGCCTTCTGCAACAATGTGGACCATCCTTGGTTTGTTAGCGCTTTGCTTCGTTGTTGTTCACATCGCTCTGATCGCCGCAGCGTCAATCAATGGCTAGAGTTCTTTTCATTCTTACGAGTTCTTACATCGCTAGTAAAGGTAAGATCTTTGTTTGTATTTATCTTCTAAATATAAAGATAAGATTGAATGTTGTTCGTGGTAGAGGAGTCACACGAGGCGTAATGGATTCCACTCGCTCTTCTTATCGACTTCTTGTTCTATGACGTGAGGACACGGCGACCGCGTAGTCGAAGCCAATTAGAAGCGTTCTAGTAAAAGGGAACTGAAATCCTATATATCTTCCTTCTTCTCCGTCACGATGTAGTGAGTGATTTTCATTTCCCAACTACGTGTACTCACAATTCAGAATATTCATTAATTATTGCTTAAATAAATGTAAATGATGTTATAATACTCCTGACGATTGGTCAATGAAAACTATACTTTTTCTTGCCGACGTTTGGTATTCACTCATCCATCATCAGGGCTAGTTATTTGTATTAAAATCGTACAATTATATATTTAAGTCGTTACCGTCATGCAGTTTGTATGCTTGTGATAATGCTAGTGTACAGTGGTAAGTTGTAAGACATAAAAATATATCCGATACGATCCAGAGTTAATAATGTTTTATCGACCAATCCTCAAGAATATGATTATATTAATAAATAGTAATGAATCGAGAAATATTAACGAGAAATGCGAAAATCGTAACCTCCTCAGGACGGCAAATGTCCTCGACGAAGACAAGCAGAGGCGCTTCGCCAGCGGCGAATGGAGACGAGCCCGAAACAAGTCCATCGCCGGCGGACGAAGCACGAGAGCTTCCGTCGGAGAAGAGGCCACGCTGGAGCGGTAAGGCAGGGTTTATCGATCCCTGTGTTAATCATAGAAGCCTTGCGGCGCAGCTTTACTCCATAACCTTTGTGCTTTATATTTAGTCTTTTCATATTGAAAATATTACTTCGAAATTATGATATTTATTATCAAAAATCCCTAGTGAAATTGTTTAGTTTCATACGTAGTCATTTCGTCTGATTTCTCATGTTCAATTTGTATAGTATTGATGACAATGTAACAATGGGGTAATTTAGATCCAGTATATTTTTCATTAGACGAAAGAAAAAGTCTTGAGACGCAATAAATGTAGAATGAACGAAGTGTTTATATCTTCGGGGACTTGTTATTGTGCTCGGTGAAATTTGAATATCATTTTGATTGAAAGAAATTAAATGACACAATAAACGTGTTTAACATATTTGTGTTGTAGGCAGATACGAATATTCCACCTAACTTGACCACGAGTGCGCTCTCGCGATCAATCTCTCAACTACCAAAATGGTTCTCTTCACACTAGATATAGTTGCGTTCACTTTCAAAGAGAATGAAAAATAAGTCACACCCAATCGTAAATTTATATCTTAAATATTATTATCTGCTGTAATTAAACACAAGCATAGTGGAAATGTGAAGAAAAAAAACACAGTAGCAGAATTCAAATTACGCGCCAGATAGGTAACAAATACCGACGATCATGCGTAATAAACAATGGTTCTGTTTTTTTGTAAAAAAAAATTATTGCAAAAACAAAAGCAGTGGGTGAGCAAAATGGGGGAGGTGAAAAGGGTTTCATTATGGATTTACGCTTCGCTGAAATGTCGAAAATATTTTCATTTATTAACTGTTAAAAAACTAAGCGTGAGCAAAGTATAAAATTGCACGAGCAAACTTGAGCAAAGTCAGACCAAAATCGAATTGGTTGAGAATTTAAAAAATCCTTCAGTTCGGGAACATTTTTCTCTGCAGAGATGAAAGATCAGACGCTGGGGCGAACGAAGTGATCGGGTTCTTGTCACATTGAAGAGGGAAATGACGAGATTCGCACGACATGGTGACATGTTGTTTGGGGTGTGTGTTATGAGATACAACAGAAATATGTTGTCAAATTCTTGAATTTACATCGCGCTATTGATTATTCTTCATCCGCCAAACTAACTCAGTTCGAATAAATTGGAAAATAATAACTTCAGTATTACACTAATTCATCCATAAAAATGTAATCTCATCTATTTCTTTATGACAATGTGAACGACAGTCGCACTGAGACAAAATGCATATTACCAACATCAATGAAATGAAGCGATGAAGTAGAGACGTGGTCGGAGATGTTTGAGGTGTATTGTGAAGACATAACCGCAATATATTGTTCTATTTCTGAGAACTTGTTTTAGATTTGACTCCGACAGTAAAATACGGTGCCTTCAACAGCACGTAGTGTTCATTAGGAATAGTAACTTACATATGTAAATTTGCATGAAAAATGTATTACGTATATTGTTAGGAATTAAGCTGTGTATCGGGTAGATCAATTACATATTTTAGAAAGTTAATGAACAAAATAAACTAATTGTAGTTTCATGGTAAAATACTTTCTGTTAAAAAGTGAATAGCGTTATAAAATATCCCATTGAATTTAAAACTTAATAATGAATTACCTTCTCAAGAAATGTTAGTTTTTGAAATACTGGTAACTTTCAGAAAATTACAATGAACACTTCAAATACATTTAACAGTTCCAACAAATACAATCACGCCGTCACGTCTACCGGTGAGAATTGTTTAGGCGTCGCATTTGTTACTTTCAAAAAATTTGAACAGTTTACTCTGAAGAGAATAATATGATGAAAATGTAGGTTTCCGCGGCCAAATTCAATATCTACTTATTTGTACGGGCCAAACCAACGTTTCAGTGACAGAGCTGTCCCCTGCCTAAGGTCTGAAGAATGACTGAAATGTTGGTAGTTGTGTTCACCGAGACGAATATTTTGAATGTCTCTCTCGTGTAAATGTTAAGAGGATAAATAGGATTTCGTTTAAGCGACGTGAGTGTATAAAAACTAAAGTTGAAATGAATGATTAGGACCTGTGAACACGTTGCCTTTCGGCTTGGATTGCCTCGCTGGCGGCGACTGCTGCAAGAAGAAGGCGGCGAAGGCTTGCCAACACGTCGACGCGAAGAAGTCTCACACTGTGCTGATGAGGAAGGCTGCCACCTTCTCCGTGTCGACCGGAGGCAGAGGCACCATCCACTTGTGGAAGAAGACGAAGAGAGGAGCCGAGCAGAGGTCATTGATTCCAGGGAGAAACGTCATTGGATTAGCAGTTGCGTTGGCTGCACTGACGCTGCTGCTGCTGCCGCTACTTATTGTGAAGGTACATAACCTTAATCAGGAGACGCGGAAGTTGTTTAAAGATCTCGCAGCTTCGGTTTCATTTTCAGTCATCGATTCGTTACAATTGTTGAAGCAGCAGGAGACTAATAAACTGGTGGCTTCGCTTAGAACAAGACGTCAACTGGCTTCGTGGATAATTACAATAAATTTTATTCTTTCTCGTTGATTTCGTTTTTCCTGCTCGTATTACACAGCTCATCAGGAGAAAAAAGTAGATCTGCTTTTGCTAAAACTTGTAGTCTTTATTTTAAACTACTGTGTGCACTCTAATTAAACAAAAACCGAAATTTGTTGTTGATAATACCAATAATATTTGAAGTATTGAATTTCAATTTTTGAAATGTCTGAATCGAAAGTCAGTGTTGTTCTCTTAACACAGTTAAGAAGTAGTAAAAATAGCAAAAAAAACAAGAAAATTGTTTGTACCATCCATCACTATCACTGTACCCCTACCCTTCCTTCCTTCCTTTCGTTCTTCAGATGGGACCTTGGTCGACGACGCTGCTTCCGGCGCTGGCGCCTCAGTCCAAACGTTCACTGGCTTCAGAGGCGGCGGCGGCGGCGGCGACGTCTGCAGAAGCAGAGGAAGAAGAGAATGAAAGCGGCTCGGTGAAGAAGAGTGACGCGGACGCCGCTCTTCTGTTGGAAGCCTTCGTTCAGCTTCAAGAGCAAATACTGGACGTGCGCTCCACTCTCCAGCGCCTCGAGGACCAGAAGAAGACGACGAAGAAGGGACCAAGGGCTGCTCCTAGGGCTTCTTTTTCTTCAGAGCGCGAAGGAGGAGACGATGACGTGGATGTAAACGCAGCATCGCTTATGGAATGTGGAAAGCGATCGCTCCAGAGACCGACAACCGATGTGTCTTTGAAGTCGTTGAACGCCTTGCGTTGGGAAATGATGAACGTGCGAAGGGCGTTGTGGCGGCTGCTGCGCCACGGGAGCGTCCGGCAGTGCCGCCAACTTTCTTTGTCTTCTTCTTCCTCGCTGGAGCAGCAGTTGCCAGACTTTGCGTCGGAGGTCGCTGGTGGCGCCATCGTGGCGACGCCTCACACTCGCGCTTTCGCGTCCGACGAGTGGGAGACGCTGTGGGGAATCCCCGTGTGGCGCGTGCAGCGATCGCCGCGTCTCCTCATCCAGAGTCATCCGTCGCTGCAGCCGGGCGCGTGCTGGGCTTTCCGAGGAACGGAAGGACAGGTGGTGGTAGCCCTGGCGGAACCTGCGAGGGTGGCAGCCGTGGGGCTGGAGCACGTGACTGCGGTGGTGACCGGGACGCGGCAGTCGGCGCCCAGGGTCTTCGAAGTGACAGGATTGATTCTGACGCGGGATACGTCTGGCGTGCCCTTGGGACGCTTTGAATACGATCTGAATGGCCCTTCGACACAGACATTCCCTGTGAAGGACCCAACATTGATGAAGTTCAGAGCCGTGCTTTTGCATATCCTCAACAACCACGGGAATCCCCAGTATACGTGTATGTATCGCTTTCGAGTGCACGGATACACTGACACTGGAGGAGAATGCGGTTATGTGCCGTAGCTCACCTCTTAATGTAGAATTTGTAATGTATCTAAATAAATACAATTCAATACTTATTCGTTATTCCTTTTTAGAGAAGAATTGTTGAAGAACACCTCTTTAATTTGTTTTGAAGAAATTTTATAGGACTTATTTGGTATATAAGTTATGTTTCAAACTTTCTTCGAATTGAACAATATTTTAATTTTTGTCCTCGTTATTGAGTTTCTATGTGTTCGAGTTAAGAATTTTAAAAATGCATTTCTGCAATTTTTAAAAATAAATTCAAGTAATTTATATTTGAAGTTGAAAATATTCTCCATTATAGAGTTCACATTGTTATAAATATCCATAATGTCACACTATTTAAAAATGAAGAGCAAAATAATCTGTAAATAAAGTAACTTTGAAAAGCATTTACGCCTTGTGACTAACCATCCCTTAAAGGGTTCGTATTGGTTTTATTATTCTGAATTGTAGAATGCGGAACTGAAGAGATTTTATTGTACATTCGTGTCAGGTACAGTTTAGTGCCGTTCCGTTCCATATTCCAGCATACCGCACCTCAAGGGGTGAACAACCAAAATTTCGATTTTCCTTTTGGTCAAACCGCTTAAATTTGTCGAAAGACCAACTATGCCAAATTACAAACATGTATCACAATATGCGACATTTTTTTGGTTACCGCCTGCTCTAATATTCTATTCCGTCGCAATGCACTGTTACTGAAGGTTGCCTTCCTTCCTTCGACTGGTGCTGCATCCCGCGGAAGCGAAGGAAGTTCTGCGGGTCGCTTCTTTAACAAGAGAAGGAGCAGATGCGTCGGCGTGTAGTCACATGTCACTCGCGGAACACGTGATGTGAATTCAGCATTCAGCTATTTCAGGAGCACGACTCTCTTGTATTGTCTATACACATGATTCACTTTAGAATATTTGGGCGGTGATTTATAGCAGTGTTTCAATAAAGGGTTTTTGCAAATGAAAAGTATTAAAATTCACGTAATTATTATATGCATTACACAATCTCACTTTCTATTTATCGCCGCACTGTGGAAAGTGGTCTGAGTGGAAAGCTTTATCTTCAACAACTATTACGCTGTTTCTCTATTATGCTCTGAACGATTTTTATCTGGAAAACTTGTGGAAGAAATTTAAGCAAATTTATAAATTAGCCTACTTTTGTGTATTTTTTAAATACATATTCTTTGTTTTGAAACGAATTGACGAAGACAAGTACTTCTGGTTAATTCGAATTTCTTGTTATAAGTTCGTTTATTCTTATGATGCATTTGAGAATTATTATTATTTGAAACTACGGAATGTCTTTTGTTGTCAATCCTTGGATCGGTTTGCAGCGATTTGCCAAGATGTTGGATCATCCATCAGCGTTTGGCGTCTTCACTATTTTGTTGGTGAGTTGGGTCCAATCCAGGTCTTCCACTGAGCTGCAATTGCCTTTTGGTGTCTGTCCAAGTACCTCTCTCTCTCCCCAATGTTTTTCTCATGGAAAATTTTCATTCCATTGGCGAAGATTTTATTTCGGGAAGGCGGGGGGGGGGGACAATATCAAACACAATATGTATTAGTAACAATAATAACACCGAACCTCGACATAGAATAAACTTTTTGTCGAAAAGCAGTAACAAACTGCGTATGACCATGTTGAGGACAATAAACTAGTTTCCTCTCCGAAAGCAAGCGAGGGATGTATTCCATCAATTCCAATCCCTGAGGCAGAGGCTAAGGATTGAAAAACATTCAGCACACATCTAGGATAAGAATAAAAATAGCTACGTGTTACACTATTAACAGAATACCAACAAAATTTGTATTTAATAAAACAAAAGAGTTATTTCACAAGTAAGTATTATTATCGAACTATAGATTATTCCGAAAACATTGTTTATAAAGCGTAACGATTGAAATTACTCTAAATTCAAAATTATATATGTATATTTGTGAGAGTATACACATGTAAATATCGGGAGAAATATAAAAAGGGTCAATTTCTATTAATTCGGTGGGGGATTGCTCCCCCACTATACTCCCCCTCCTAGATACACCTTTGATTCACTCTTTATTCTCATTTGTTAAAGCTATGATGTGGGACATGGTATCTCGACATCGCTGCGTATCATTCTGCTCGAAATTGTGGATTATTGAAAGCGTCTTCGATCAGTTTTGTCTGTCTGCTCCCCTGAGAACTGGGCTCTATTGCAGCGATCGATGGTGAATGTTGAACATTGGCTTCGCTTGACATCTCCAACGACTCACATAGAACGGCGGCATTAAAACAATGAATGAGATAGATAACAGCGTATTGGTTTTTGAGCCAATGAATGCACAGCTTTTGAAATTTGATTTATTATACTGTTAATCTAGGTATTGAATCTGTAACGCATAATGCACTTATAAGCTTGTATACAAATCCCGTTTCGATATCTTCCTACACGAACCAATCAAACATTGATGATTTCCTGTGAAGCAAGTGGACCGAGTTCTACGAAATGCTATGAAAAGCCGACGGAGAACCTTTCTCTCGAAATGAACACGATGGCAACGAAGATAAATAATACATTATTTTTATTTCTAGTTAAAAATGTATATTTTGTTTCCAATACAATACACCCTCTGTTATTGTTAAGGCTACATCCACAAGTATTGCTGCAAAAAGTTAAGGTTAACTGTGAAATATTATTTGACAGTCGAAGTCGTCACGCTAACAGAATTTCTAATGAAATGATTGATTTGATCGAATGGTATTTTGGGTTGTGATACAATTATTCTGATCTGGATGCCATCCTATCAAACATCAATCACCAAGACAAAATCATTTTCCTTGGTGATTTTAATGCCAGAGTGGGTAAGGACCACAAAGTGTGGAATGGCAAGGAGGGGATCGGCAGTGTGGTCCAATGGTGTTAGGCTACTCAAAATGTGGTGATTAATAATCACCAACATCATCTTTCGCCAAAAAGAATCGCTTCAAAACATCGTGGCAGCATCCTAGATCAAAACACTGGCATCTCATTGACTACATAATCGTCCGCAAGTAAGATCTAAGGGATGTTCATATCACCAAAGCAATGACAGGAGCTGATAACTGTTGGACAGATCACCGACTTATTAGATCAGTTATATATAGTTGTCTCGATCCACTCAGAGGAGGAAAGAACAGAAGAGTTGCTGGCCCAATTTTGATATTGAGAAGTTTGGTAATTCAAATAATGCTTTAAAATACAGAGAGCTACTTCATCAAACGCTGCCGAAGGAATACCATCTTGATATAACCCAACACTGGCAGAGCCTTGGTTATAAGAAGGAATACATTAAGGAAGAACTTGGCTTTGTGCCAACATTAAATGAAGTTGCACATGCTGTCAATCTAGCAAAGCGACACAAGGCCACTGGTCCTGATGGTATACCAGTGGAAGCTCTCAAAGAAGGAGGCTAGGAGCTCATGAGTCACATACATGAGCTCATTCTTAAAATCTGGAACACTGAAGAAATGCCTCCTGACTTCAGAAATTGTCTAATAGTCCCCATATTTTGAAGGGGGATCGAACAAACTGCAATAACCATCGGGGAGTATCATTGTTGTCGTGCCTAGGTAAACTTGTTGCTTGAATCTTGACGAATTTATACTATCCGTGGTGGAAGAAATACTTCCAGAGAGTCAGTGTGGCTTTAGGCCTTCCAGGGGACCACAGATATAATATTCACAGCCCGCCAGCTTCAGGAGAAATGCAGAGAATAAAATAGACTTCTTTATATAGCCTTCATTGATCTAAAGCATTTGACTCCGTAAACCGTGAAGCCTTGTGGAAGTTTTCAGCTCTGTATGGTTTTCCACAGAAATTTATTACCATCTTGAGACTTCTGTACTCTAATATGACGGCAGCTGTCATTGGTAATGACTCTGTTGGAGAGCTATTCCATATCAACAACGGTGTTAAGCAAGGCTGTGTGATTGCCCCTACAATGTTTTCCTTGTATGTTGCTGCTGACATACAGGTTGTGAAAGATGATCCTCCTCCAGGAATAGAGACAACGTACAGGACGAGTGGGAAACTTTTTAATTTGAGCCGTCTGAAGGCAAAGGCTCGGACATTTTCTATAGCATTAGTTGAGTTATAGTACGCCGACGTCAATGCAGTTGTAGCTCAGTCAGAGGAAGAAAGGATGTTTTTCCCATTGTATACAAAAAGATTGGTTTCAAAATGAATACCAGTAAAACCCAGATCCTCCACCAACCACCTCCTGGGGGAACCCTAAGAGTGATCAATGTCAGCATCGATGGAGTGAGCCCCCAAGTAGTGAACTCGTTCCATTACCTTGGCAGCACTCTCTCATCAAGCGCAAACATATATTTCGAAATTCACTACAGAATTAATGGTACTGGAGCATCCTGTGCCAGACTAAGATCTCGAATTTTTGACAATCGTGAGGTCAATGTTACTACAAAGATCGTAGTTTATAATTCAGGTGTGGTTCCCACCTTACTCTATGGATCTGAATCCTGGACCTGCTACAGGCGACATCTTAAAAAGCTGGAACAATATCACCAGCGATGCTTGAGGAGAAATCTGCATATAACATGGCACAAAGACAAACATCACAAACATCAGCGTCAAGAAGTGAAGAAGGCCAAACCACCAGAGTATATAGAAGCCACGATTTTAAGACGCCAGTTGCGTTGGACACGACACGTCGTTCGCATACCCAACAATAGAATTCCCAAGCATGTGTTTTACTGAGATATCATTGGGCAATCGATATGTGGGAAGTCAAGGGAAGCGATTTAAGGATGTAATCAAGGTTAACATGAAGATGTGTCATATTGATGTTAACAACTGGGAGATTTCAGCCAAAGACCGTTCATCCTGGAGGTCACTAGTCTATCATGGCACGCTACTCTTCGAAGAAAACCGAATGATAAGAGAAAGCGAATGATAAGAGGCAGCGTAGAAAAGAAACAGAAGTGATGAGAATGAATGGAAGGGTTGCGGCTGCTCCACGTGGGACTACCAGTCACAACTGTGTCAAATTGTGTGCTTCCTGCATTGGATTGTATAGTCACCTCCGGACTCAATGATGAAGAGACATTTTTTTTTGGAAGACCAACCTACTCGATTACCAGTGTTTGCTTTACGTTACGTATTTTGGGTTTAATTGGTAGAATTATTTCCCTTCAAGTACAATTGTATTACACGACGCCTTTTCTTGAGCTCAAGTTTTGAGTCTGATTCCTATTGGGCACAACATTCTACTTTCCAATTTCTGTTGCATCGGATTGGATTTCAGCTAATTTTTTCCTTTCTTCAATCTTTACTAACGATTTCACTAAAATCAGGGCGATCTAGCAATTTGCGACAGTTATGTAAATTATAAATCAAATGTGGTAAACTAATGTGAAACTGTCTGGTAGAGCCAATAATTAATTCTTAAATTTCTACCACCTCTGGAAGAGTTTGGAAGAAATTCATGTCCTTTATGTTTGTTTTGTTTTCCCTTGAAAGCCTTATAGGTGTAAAAGCATTTCATTTCACGGGAGACAAGGCTGTTTCTGTGCTGGGCAAAATACAATTGTCCTGGAAAACAATTTTAATCCTGACACGGAATTGACCCTTTGGCTAATGAACAGCAGAACTACCTCTTATTCAATGCTGGAAATATCTACCAATGACGTCGATGTAGCGCAGTGCTCAATGTATCAAACTGTGATACACGCATAACAGATCTTCCTGAGGGATTTAACAGCAATAGCTTTTTCAATGTTCTAGTGTGTGCTTTTCCAGTGTGTGAGGATTATTTGAGTAAACTTGACCCTTCCATTTGCCCCAGAAGTAAAAATCACAGGGGAAAAGATCAGATAGCAGAGGCAGTAAAATTTCCTGGCTGTCTGGACCGACTCTCCTCCCCTCATCGATTTTTTGTGGGACTTTACGGCTCATGTCGACATCAAAGGTCATTAGATCCCTAAAAACTTGTACAGGTAGGGAAAATGCAGTTACGCACTAGGGAGAGCCAACACGACTCTCCCCGCGTGTGGGACTCGCGAACAACTGTAACATACCCACTAAAAACCCTCCTGAATTACAACTCAAAACTCAACTTATCTCAAAACATTACATAAAGCATTACAAAAATAAAAGAAAAAAGAAAGAGGAAAATGAAAAAATACCCTAGCCCTAATAGCGTCGGGATCGAAAAGAACAAGAGGTGACCAAGGGAGGTCAGGAAGGAGCAAGGCACAAGTGATTGGAAGTAATGCCAGACTCAGGTCGGGGCCCCGTTTTTTTTTTGCCAAACACGTACTTAGTAGATGTAAGTCCCCTTGGGGGTCCCCTCATCGAACACCTCACACACTCGTGATAACGTGCAAAGATGTGACAGCAACCGGTTATTGCATCGACGTCACCAGTAGTCATTTCCAGCGTTTTCTGTAAAGGGCACTTCTCCTGTTCATTAAGAAGGGTCAATTCCATCTCAGGTTTACAACTCTTTTCCGGGCCAGTATTATTATGTCAACACTGTATTAATAAAACTGCGTGAAATCGTGTGAAGTGGCCGGGAAGGGACGAATTGAAAGTGCCTGGCGTCGATCGACGTTCAGCGAGTGAGTAATAATAATAATAGCAAAGACAAACAAACATGCAAAGCATTTGGTTTCGTATTGGATGTGATGTCATAAACTCCCGTGAGGAGTCGCATGTGAGTGTTCGACCGTCAACTGTCTCTCGATGATGTTTTAGTGACGTATTGAAGTCGTTTCCACGAAGGTCAGAGGTTGTTGTTGTTTGCGGCACTGGGCGATTGATGTTACGCACTCGACAATGCGCTGGTGCTTTACGATAGACCTTCTGTGCTGCTGCTGCTGCTGCTGCTGCTGCTGCAGCTCATGCAAATGGGAATCTAGTAATTAAATCGCGCACGGAAGCATCATTTTATGAATTTGCAGAAATGAAGGGGTCTCTAATAGTCTTCTGAAAAGGTTTTGTGTGCACCAGCACGTTGATTTACCCTTTGTTTCTACCCACAATTTGTGATTGGTAAATGCAATTTAGAGTGGAAATCAATTGATTTATCTATGGAGGAATAGCAACTTTATATTAGAGAATACAGTCCCTTCGCGTTGTATTTTCTTTACGAGAAAATACATATTTTGATATTATTTTAAACCGAAAATGGAGGTGACTTGTGTAACGTTTCTCGTTTCATGTGTATTGAATCTCCTGAGATATCTGTGAATTTGTAACTCACGACAACTAATTAATGAATATAATTGCGAAGTGCATTTCCTCTGAGATTAAATAATATAAGTATATGTTATCTTGATTGTAGGTTAATGAATATTTCCTTCGACTTTTATCCATTCATCCTCACAATTGAACATATTATTACACGTATCACTTTGGTGATGGGAGGTTCAATTTGGTGACACAGAGCCCCGAGGATCATTTAATAAAAGTCTGAGGAGGATGCGTGTAATGAGATCAATTATCTCGGCATTCGTGAACAAATGGAGAAAGGATGTGGTAAGGTTCGAGTCGTTATCACCCTGACGAGCAGAGAGGACGCTCTGGTGTTGGCAAAGGAATTCGCAGTTCGTCTTTGTACCGGAGAAGGTAGGTGGCGCTGCGAGGCGACGGTGGAGTGAAGCTGTAGAAGCGACAATTGCGTTAACGCCATCCTTCTCTCCCCACAACGGAACCAACTCTCCGATATTATTCACACGTGAGAGAAATCTCCACGTGTGGTGGATGCTTCTTCACTCATTCTCTGTTCACGGAGGCAAAAACTGCATCAAACACCAAACGATTAAATGTCTTCATGTAGGTTTATTTATAACGAAACCAATCTCTTTTCTTTCAAATTTTCACGTATTACATCTTTGTTAATGTTTTTTTTTCCACTTAAAAAAGTATTTCACTAAAACAAATTGACCTCATCTGTGAGTTTTAAAACCACTTTAAAATGATTTTTTGTTAATCTAATAATACGAGAAATTTGCTGTTTTATTTATACGAGTATTACCAACTCTTCAGTAATTGAGTTACTTTGGTAGGAGCCTCACCTTTCAATTCTCTTCTCACGAGGATTTCGTGACTCGTGACTCGTAAGAGAATATTTTCATTTGAATTAGATGTGAAGTGGAATAGAGATTTACTTTCTGGATTCATAACATTGTTCCGACTATTGAAGACGGGGCTCGATGGAGTTGTAATACATTCCACAAGTACTCGTCTGCTCAGGAGTCTATCCATTTTCCTTCTTCATTTAACACGAGAGAGAGAGTAGGTTGGTTCAATACCAGCAACAGGTGGAGGGAGCAGCGACAGGCGCTAACTGCATCTCATCTCACAGTCCAGCGACGGGGAAGGCGGGGAAGATGATAACTAGTGCTCACAGTGTAATTCAGTTACAGATATCTCACAGATGACAAACTTCATCACTTGCTCAAACGTTCCCATCGAGAAAATGGTGTACGGTGTATGCTACGACGTTCCTTCCTTTATTACCAACAGAACTTCGACTGAAGAATCGTTGCTGCTCATACTTTCGTCTGGTCTCAGTTTGTGCGACGTCACCCGACGGGGTTTTCATGCAAAAGAGCAAAATACTCTAAATTCACGTATTTATCTACTTTCGTAATATTAAATTAAACACTACGAAGAAAACGCAAAAAGTTTTCATTGTTGTTTTATGCTAATGTGTACGTAATTACGCTTTTTTTTTTAAATCTTGGCTGAATGAAAATACGAGTACAGCGATAGTTTAATTAACGAAGTGCGTCGTTAAACCTTTTAGCGTAATTTATATGAAACCAAACAACGAGAAGTATAAACTATAGAAGGTCATATTCTATCTTCTGTAAAGAAATTTCTATTCTAACTGCTTTTATTTATTCGTATGAATAAATTTATAATGCTGTTTGAAATCAATAAAATATCTATTAACATATTCACAGTAGATTTTAAATGTGTGTAAAATATTAGAGTCACGTGAGTTTTCTCAAGTATTTCATCAAGTGACTTCTTATTTTTCTTTTAAACTGCGAGAACCCTTTTTCTCGGCAGATGTTTATTTAACTCATTCTGAATGATTTTCAAGTTGGTTTTAATGAAGAAAATAAAAAAATTAGCACACTTTCAACTGAATAAACTTTGAAGATTGGTCATTCGTAATCTTTCAAGTCCAATAAAATGATTACAAAAACCCTTTAAAGTTTACACATTCACTAATGAATCCAAGTGAAAGATTTTACCCCAGATTACATGAGACTCCTCGCGATAAATATTTAGAATAAGACATTAAATATATATTATTTCCAACCACAAACCATTAATTAGATTGGATTATAAGCATGCCAAATTTATGTGCTGGAAACCGTCCAGCGAAAGATATTTTATTTCATGGATACTATTAGCGATACTCTATGAGGAAGCTCGCGTTTCTCTCGTAACTTCTTCAACTTCAACTAATAATTTCGAATTTCCAAATTTGCAAAACGGATAAATAAACTAACAATTTTTTTTTGAACTCGTCTATTTTTCTTTCAAATTACAGAGAGTGGAAGAAAAGTATTGTAATTGGTCGATTTTTTGTGTGAGATCTCTTGGGATCTTTGCAAATTGGCTCTGGGAGAAGAAGAGTCTATTTTCAAGTTTTGGCAAATGATGTCCAATGTCGTATGTTAAGAATTTGTTTCCCCCGATGACTCACGAACAAATCGATGCATCGAAACCAAACCTGAGATTTGACTTTTAATGAATTGGAAAGAGAAACCTTTTTGTGAACACCCGTCATCCCGACTTGATTTACTTGCGGTTTCTTAAAATTCAAAAGAAACAAAAATTCATAGAAGCGTTTTGATTCGTCTCTTGACTCCATTGCTAAACCCCCATTCCTCTACGTCGCGAACATTTATTACGCAAAAAAGGAGGCGTTTTTTTTACAATCTGCCAATGAGGCCGTTGCAAAGAGTGCAAAGTGTGGAATAAAAATTCACGCAATCTATACTTGAATGTGCAATTACGATGTTTAGGAGTGTACCACGTAATGTGGTGATAACTATTTTGAAGTCGATCGATCTTTTTAAATATGACGCCTTGTTTAATAATGATAATGTGTTATGAATTCGTTTTTGTTTTTTGTTTTTCTTAAATTTTAGTGTTTAGTGCCGTGGGTTTTTGTTATGAATATTAGTTGGAAAGTTGAGCGGGGCGCCCTTTCGGATTTTCTTGCGATCGCAGCAAAAAAGAGGAGGAAAAGAGTTGAAGACGTGAAATAACACAATTATTACGAAACACTTTCTTTTGTTGTTATTGTTATTTTTATTCACATTATTGTGTTTGAAAACAATTACAATAAGAATAAAGAAAAGAGTTAGTCAAATCCCGATGAATGCGTCTCCCAAAATGAATTCGACTCGAACTAAAGCGTCAACAGAAGAAGAAGAAGAAGAAGGAGATATTTATATTCTGATTTATTCCGTTACGAGCGGAATCTTGAGTTGTGATGGAAGCATCGAAACGCCAAGCAAATCGTCTGATACGAGTTAATACTCTGCATCCTGCCCGGGTTCTGCTCCGGTTGTCCTTCGGGTAGAGGTAAATTTTTGAGACAGAGTCGCTATTCTCTTGCTGAGAGATGTATACCTCGAATTTGGTGTTATTTAATAGTTACGATTTATAAACAATACTATCCGAATAATCTATAGGTTGATAATAATGCGTACTTGTGAAATAACTTTTTTTGTCTCATTTTATTGTTAGCAGTGTGTGCTGAAACGTTGAATCCTTACGGAATACGTCCCTCTCGCTTTTGCTTCCGGGCAGCGGTTTTCTCTTTATTATTCCCCCTACGTCGCAACTTCTTTTTCACAGTAAAGTCTTTATTTATTTATTTAAGTTACAAAACTGTCATAATTTTCTGTGATGTAATTTTCGTGCGTTAAGGAAAAGATTGAATTCTTTAGCCTTTCTACATCTGAGGTAACAATTTTTCTATGGTGGACGTCGATCGTATTCTGCAACTGTTAAAAATAATACTTTAAAGTTACGTAATGATTTTCTCCTTCCTCACTCAATACTTGATATAAAAACTTTCGCTACACTTGCTTCGTTGTTACCAAAGAAATTGCATCTCGATTTACTGTGAACTCTGAAGGAGTGTGACATTCTTCCTCTGACACTTTGGTTACACGCATTTCAGTTTTTTTTAAGCAAAGCAAAGCAAAACAAAAAACGAATGGTTGATTCAAATATGGTGAAATTATGGCCACAATACTCTGACTCTTTATACGCGAGTTGTCGCTGATCGATGAGACTCCCTTGATTCGCGTCTCGTGTAAATACTTTTCGTCTTGTAACTTGAATCTGGCTCACATTTCAATAAACGCATCCAACGTATTTCCTCCAAAAACCATTGCAGCTCGTAGAAGGAAATTTCTGACTACTTTTTCTTACAGTGTTGTAAGGTCTAAAAAGATATGCTAAAAAATTAACATTTTAAATAATAGTTTGAGTGATAGTTAGAGTATTTGCCCCACGATGATATTTTTCGAAATAAATTAACGATATCACGAGAGTAAGCAATTTAAATTAAATAAATAATTCGGCAAGATTCGTAGAAGTTATTCGTTTATCTAATTATCTCTTTTGGTTCCTCAATACAATAACTCATTACACTTTTCACCACTTCCTTAGTTAAACTAAGAAATTATCAAATCAATATTAGCGACTAACAATAATGGACCAAAATATTAGTTACCAGCAACGAAAATGAATGATTGACATGGTATATAAATAACAAAATATTTAAATTTAATCTTTTTTTGTGTGGAAAAAAATTCAAGTCTAGAACTCTTTTTGTTTTCACAATTTCAGAGTACTCTTAAACAAACATGCCCTTTGGCATTATATTCAAGTGGGCTTCAGTGCCCCGTAACAATATTCCAAATGAGAATTTGAACCCCGTCGCCCTATTCGCTGGCGATGAACTTTCAATTCCTCTGCACATATGACATACGGAGAAGGTTTTGTGGTCTTAAAAAAAGAATATCCTGTTACAATTATCGGATGTACATAGCGAATGAAATAGCAATGCAATGACGTGGGGTTTAACAGAAAATAAATCAACAGAATACAGTTCCATGGGGAACTGCAGCCGCATCACGTGGCTCAAGATAATGTGATCCTCATCGAAAATATAAGTTTATGATCGAGTTTTAAATTCATCGAATAATTTTTGTTAAAGTCGAACTGTAGAATCAACAATGTGAAGTATTAATTAATTAATTAATTAGTTAATTAGAACTCATTCGGTGAGTTTCGTGAGTGGTCGGTGAGCGGTGAGGATATGAGACATAAAACAAAATAATATTCTTATAATATCGTATCGCGTTTCCAGTTTCGTTGACATAATGTGCTGTGATAAAAGTGATTCGAAATGAAGAGGATTTTCTTCTTCCTTATAGAGACGTTACCGTGACACACGTGTCTCATGAGGATTCTTTTTCAAATATATTCTTCTTCTTGTGCTTCTGCTTGTCGTGCTTGTCGTGCGCAAATTGAATTATTTGAAAAAGAGAACTTTTCTCAGTGAAGCCATTTCTTCCTCCGGTCGGTATTCACGTATTCTCCGTACGGAAGTAGCTATTGAGTGAGTGTGCGTCACGTAATTTTTTCTTCTTCTTCTTCCATTCGGTGCTTCCTTCCTTCCTTCCTTCCTTCCCACACATCGCCGTCTCTTCCGGAAACGGAATTCCGCACCTGACGTTCAGATGTTCACGTGTTTGAATCAACTTCCGCCAGAGATCGCATTTTTCTTCTCAATGAAATTCTCTCTTTCACTTCTTATTCTTATTCTCTTCCCGAAGATTCAAAGCTCAAAGAGAAATATGCCGAACATCTCTCTCTTCTTCTTCTTCTTCTTCTTCTTCCCCTCATCTCGTGAAGAGTGCTGGCGAAAGGCTCTACTCTCCTTTTGACCACCGTCTCAGCATCTCATACACATCTCACGTGACCTTCACCCTTCGATCGAAAACCCACGTGAGTATATTTGTTGCTCACTTTAGCGTCGCCTGGAAGGTAGAAATTGCTCTCTTCTTGGCCGTTTCACACAATTTCACCAAAAGTTTGATAAACATAAGATCGTCAGATAAACAGAACTTGCAGGAATCATATGGACCCCTCACACATGTGAATATTCGTAATAATAATAATAATAATTATTATTATTATTATTATTATGACTTTTTGCATTTCTCAGCCAGCTGGCTGGGAAACATTCACCTATCCCTGTTGTCAGTGGGATTAGGCTCTGAGGGCGGGGGGGGGCAAGGACGGAGATAATCTCAAGTCCTCGGCCCTATTTATTGAGGGTTTTTCTGATAGTGTGGCAGGTATCCAGGATGACTGACTTTTGGATTAGGGATATGGAATCAGGAATTTTCAGGAGTTTCATGTTTCTTAGCGTGTTATTTGGAACCAGTCCAGTCGTTGTTATCACAAGATCTGTACTTTTTTTTACTTTCCACAGCCTCTTTATTTCAAATTATTATTATTATGAAAAGTAATGAAACTGAGTTTATTGTAGAATTTCCCCTATATCGAATAATATTATTTGCGTTGAGAATCAAGAGACGCAAAATGAGCCCCTCACGCGTCGCCTTTGTGTTGACAAACACTTGATTCTAAATTGCAAAACGCGGAAAATACTCATCGCATTGAAAGAAAACTATAGGGAATCAAATGAGTCACTGTCGCATCAGAATGTGAGCTACGGTTTATTTTCACAAGAATTAATGATAAAATTAATACGAAGAAAGGCATATTTACATAGATTCATGTCGTATTGACTTTAGCTCATCTCCACCTCCATCCTATTATAGAAGTCATACTTAAAAAGTTCGCATCAATTTACGGTACGTCCCTTTCACGCCATGTTACAACTTTTTTATAGTTTAAATTGCATTTTTGTTATGTTGATTCAAATGATACACTTAACCTCAAATAAGATTTCAAAATTTTGCCCCATGCCGTTTCGATGAGTATTTGAGGCCAATTCATGCTGTGTCTTTTTCCTTTTAGTTTTTGCTCCATCTAAAGATCGCGTCACGAGAAAAACCTTCCGAAACATCACCCGCTCCCCACCCAAAAAAATAGCCGAAGATATCACAGCTATTTTATGAGCCCTTGAACTTGGAGAATATATGTGTCCCTAGCAAGAATCATAAAACTAATCAATGTTTCGATGTTCTCTCCGAGTGATTATACCATTTTAATTATCTTTCAAGACAAAAAAATACTATGTGGTTCGTACATGAACAAGTATTTATTGACGGTTCGGATTCTGCATATAGTTTTGATTTTCTGAGAAATACGATCTCTGGGTACGAAAATGTTTTCATCTACTATCCAGTTCGGGATTTGAAAAGCGAGGCCTGTGCCATACTCCGTAGCGAAAATTCTCCTTTTCTCCGAGAAAGTTTGATCACAAAAGTTAGTTTCGCATCAAAATAAGGAGCATTAACCTCCGTGCAGTATTGATCATTTCAATTGAGAAATCTACTCTATTTATTGACAAAAAAACGTATTGTTGAAGTTTTTGAAAAATAATTTAGATGACTATATCCGATGTCTACATGCAAAATAAGTCTAAGATCTAAGATGTCTCCTCGTGTCCGACGTTCTCTTCTTTCGCTTCGTCTGAGGCGTGAAGTTGACCCTTTCACGGAGAACGGAAGCTATGGAACCTGGACGATTACATCTACTTTAGTTACGAGAAAATTAATGAAAACAAACTCACTAATTGCCAACTATTATATGAAAAGAGATAGGTCTCTGTGGCACTGTGCGCACGGTGGAGTGAGTGCGACCGGATCCCGTCGGGAATGGGAGAAAACGTAGTTTCGTGCTATTGAAGCTCACCTGCATGGAGCGATAGGAGGAAATAGAAGGTGGGTGGCAGGGGCTATTCTTAATACATACGTTTACCAACAACTTGGTCCACGTCGAAGGGTTAGGAACTTTCCAGTAGTCACAACTATGTGAACTGAAGGACATTAATGTGAAAAGCTACAAAATTTTCTAGCCCCACCGGGTATTGAACCCGGGATAACTTGATGAGCAAACACGCTGCCACAGGAGACATCGGAGGGCCCGAAACGCTTTTGGCGAATAAGCAGTGACGGATCAAGAAACATATACCAGAATATACCGTTGCATTGACGGAAGAATCTTTTCTTGATCTCTTAACGACTTGCTTTATTAAAATAGTTTAGAGCGTGTTCGCTTTGTATTGTAGCCAGCGTGTGTTATGACATTGTGACACGTATCGTTCTCCTGCGTTTCGTTCGTCGTGCGCATCTGATCAGGCACAAAGAGAGAAGGATGGGATCTGGGTGGCCGTGACGCATGAATAATGCAAGAAGACAGAAGCACTGCGCACCGGATGCACAGTGGCGCACTCTCAAGAGGTGGCGGCGGCGGCGGTAACCCTCAAGAGGACGAAAGAAAATTCGTGTTGTTGAGTGCCGCTGCTGGACATCAAAGGTGAAATTACATTTCGTGCTTGTAAAAGAAACATGTTGGTTACGTTTATACGCTACGGAGCGTATAACTTCTTCTTTGCCTCTGTTGTATCAGCTAATGGTGACTCTGACTCAGTAATTTACTCATTAACAATCACTCGCTGCAGACACGCGTTAATAAGTTAATTAACAAATTTAACGTTTCGTTTAACTTTTTAAATTAAATTCTAGAACAATTTAAGTTCCGTTCCATTTATCTTTAATCATCGATCCCTGCGATGCGTTTGGTGAGAGAGAACGTGTTTGTCGCTGAAGGGCCTCCGTCTGGTGTCCGCCCTTCCTCCCTCCCTCCGTGAAATGAAATTTAAATGCCGGGATGTCATTGCTTTTGTCTTTTGATGAATGTCTAGGGTACGAAACCTCAGTGGTCTGAAATTCGTAGGAAGGACCCGAAATTGCGAATCAGCAGTCCTCAAGGGCATACAGGGCGACGTAAAGTTGTGGAAGCAAGGCTTACTTAGATAAGGGCTATGTAATTAAGTTCACCATAGTATCAAGGACATTTAGCGGCTAGCGATGGCCCTCTGACTAAAAGAAGTTTGGAGAAGAAAAAATAATAGTTGTTTGGTTTCATCTGGAAATACATGAAAAATTCATAAAGTAATTCTTGTGGTTTTGGAAGTTTCAAGAAACTTTTCTGGCTTCACGAGTTAAGCGGAAGCGTTCGTGTGATGTGGCAACGTGGCAGCGTCGACCAGCTGGTCACGGAGCGAATTCAAGATAAGAAGTTTTAGTGAAGGAAGATAAGTGATATTGTAATCCAGTGTTTTGTGTTAAAGCGAAATATTCAGAAGCGAAAATAAGTGTTGAGAATAGGAAAGAAAAACCGCAAAATGAAGTGTAACCATTGCGAAGAAGATATGAGTCTTTTGTCATGGATGTAATAAAAATCTCCTCTTCGAATTCGCTCAATTGAGGAGAAAAAAACCCTTAGGAGCGAAATCGGGCAAAGACCAGAAGATGTGCTAAATGTAGATTCAGTAAAAGGAATGAAGATAAAGAAGAAAATGCAAGTGGTGCAGGAGAGGCAAAAGAGAGCAGAAAACTCAATTTAGGAAGTAAGACAGACTTTATAATTAGTCAGATGAAGGAAATGAAGCAGAGTATTGAGTTTTTAAGTGGAAAGTATGACTTTTTGTGTAAAGAACCAAATGAACTAAAAAAAAAAATATGGAAGTGATAGAAGAAACAAAGAAAATTGATGATTTGGATTAGAACAGAGTGATTGTTTTAGAACAAGAAATATTGAAACAGTAGGTATAAATTGTATAGATAAAGCAGAACCATTAAGAAAAACTATAGATCTTGCAAGTAAAATTATTCATGAGAGGATGAGTCTCAGTGAAATTGATGATTTGTAGATTGTTAACGAAGGTAATAAACCCAAATTAATTGTGAAATTTAATTCTATGATCGTAAGAAACAGAATAATAAATTATAAAAGGGAGCGAATCCATAATAAAGATCTACAAAAAGAGTATGAGGGAATTTCATCAGTGAAAATCTAACTAAATTCTACTCAAATCTGTTTTGGAAAAAGCAAGAAATAAAGCCAAGTCACTAAATTTTAAATTCTGCTGCTTGAAAGACGGTAATATTTTCATTAGAAAAGATGAAAATAGTAGAGTTACAAGAAATAATGAATGAGAAGGACATAGATAAATTAAAATTAACCAAAATTTTTGAAGCAGACACTCAATAAATCATGATGACAGACTTATGACGGATATTGACTTAATGCGATTAGGAGATTAACTAATAACATTTTGGAGAATTTCTTAAACTTTGCACAATTTATTGAATAGAAACAAAGCAACATTAACTAGTTTCATCTGAATAAAAGATCTTTAACTAAAAATTGGCGCCAGTTAAATATATACTTAGAGAAAAGTATCCAGAAGTTAGATATGATTATACTTAGTGAAGTCAATGTGAATGAGGAGAAAATGTTAAGGAAAATACGGATTCTAGAACTTTAATCGATTTACGAAATTAAGGAATAGAAAAAAGTGGTGGTACAATAATTTATGTTAAATAAATGTAATAAATTTGGAGTTAAATCGACTAAAGGAATAACTTTTGAATGAATAGCAGGAGAATTAAGTTTTAAGAAAAGATGTTATATCGTTAGTCTGGGCAATACATAGACCCACCTGACACTAATGTTAAATTGTTTATTGAAGAATTAAAGATTTTATTAAGGGTACGAACTGTAAAAAAATTAATAATAATAAGTGATACTGACATTGATACACTAAGTAAAGATAATACGCTAACTTATTCAAATTATTTAAACATATTAACTGAAAATAATCTATATCAATGTATTAATGGTTACACAAGAGAAGAAATAAAAAAATATAATAAATCTACACAAAGTTAAGTTATCTCATCATTATGGTTTTTGGGCATTTCGGATGAATACTCAAATTGTAACATTTGTTAATATGTCAGGAAAGAAGGTGACGCAGAGACAAAAGTATTTTGAATAAGAAACTGAACTCGGATAGAAGTATATGAAGAGGATGATAATACACACGGCCAACGACAACTTATAACAACAAGATTCGCGAAACCTTTTTTGAAAAAAAACCTATTTTGTTGAAACGAATGGTATTGTGAAAAGAAGAAGAAGAAGAAGAAAACTGACATAAAACCATGGATGAGTAAATCATATTAGAAATTTAATGTGCAAAAGGGATACAACTTTTAAAAAACGAAGAAAAGAAACATATATTCTAAATTTAGAATAAAAAAATACACTTAGACGAGAATATAAAGCACTGAAAAATGAAATTAATACTGAAGAATATTCAGACAAAAAATAACACATTGTGCTAAACAGTTTTAGTTTGAAGAAAATAAATTTGATGCCAAAAAACAAAAACAAAAAACAACGTGGCAAACAATTGATGTTTTCTAAAGTGGATTGTAAAAAAAGAAGATTAATTGGATTCAAAATTATAAAAGAAAAACTAGGTAAAACAGATGAATTAAAAACATAAGTAACTATTTTGCATAGAATATCAAAAATCAAATTGATAATATATCACACAATTGTAAAATAGAAAGCTTTCGATTAAATAAAAAGATAGCTCCGTAATGAATTCGTTCTAACTACCGGAAGCAGGTGATGATGAAATTTAAAAAATAATTTTAAAAGTGGGTAGCAAAGAGGTGCCTGGAATATATAATATAAAAAATTGAACACATGAAAGAAAATGCAAACATTCTAATTCAACTAATAACCAAAATGATCAACGATAGTATACAAACAGGAGAATTTCCAAGTAATTTAAAGAAAGCTATAATAAGACCGGTATATAAAGGAGGTTCATTTTTAGGTTATAATAATTATAGACCAATTTCAATTATAAGATCGATAGGAAAAACAATTGAAAAATACATTATGCTTAAACTTACAAATTATATAAAAAGATGTAAAATAATAATATATGAACAATTTGCTAATAATAATAGAAAAGAAATATTTTAGGGAAATTTGCTAAAATCTTTTCAACACAAGACTGAATAAGTGTGAACATGTAATGTTATCATCAATAGATATGTCCGAGGCATACGATGTGATTGATCACGTAAAATTGGGGGAAACTTTAGAAAAATTGGGAATAAGAGAGAACACATTAAAATTATTTCAGAGGTATCTAAGTAAAAGATCAAACGCAGTTAAAATTGAGAACAACTATAGTGACAGCATCGAATTAGATAAAGGCATTTCACAGGGAAGTTATCTGGCACCACTTCTGTATACTATACATGTTAATGATGTAAAGGAATGTTTCGAAAAATGTAAAGTCTTCATTTATGGAGACGATAATATAATTATTTCATTTTAACAAAGACGAAAGGACGGCATCACAAATTTAGCAAACTCAGTTTGATAAGTTTGAAAGTTGGACGCGCGAGAAGGGGTACACTATCAATACAAGTAAAAAAGCAAACAACTACATGCAACGACTTCACCGAAAGACACTAAAAGAATAGATTCAGAAATCGTATTCGTAAATATTTCCAAAACTGTAAATATACAGATAGAATTAGTTAATATTCTTAAATATTTGGGAGTTTTTATAGATAAAAATTTCATTTGGAAAGATCATACTTTGTATATTAAAAGAAAACTTAGAACCTTTCTATGCAGAATGTGCAATATAAAAGAAATTACGCCAAATAATATACTTAAAAATAATTATCATGCTTTATTTGTATCTGTTTTAAGATATGGAAAAACAATTTGGGGTTCCACATCTAATTCACATATAAAAATTGTACAAAAATTACAGGATAAAGCACTAAAATGTTTCGGAAAAATAAAATCAAATAATAAGAACGAAACGTATTTTAATGAAAAAATTCTAAACATAAGAAATTTATATGAATTTGACCTGGTAACATAATATAGGTTTAATTCTAATATTTTAGAATTAAACGAACATGAGCATAAAACAAGAAGAAAATACAATTTTGAAATCCCATATTACTTTAATAAATTTGGAGAAGGAAAAATAGAAATTAAGATATCTAAACTATTTAATCAACTACCGAATACTCTTATTGAATCAGACACAAAATATAAGTTCAAAAAAGATTTTTTAAATTGGATGTTAGGGTATAAAAACTAATATAATGCAGCGTAAATATTAAAAATTGTAATAGTAAGTAAGACAGTAAAAAGGATTTGAAATAGCGAAGGAGGAGACAGTAGAAGAACACAAAGTGAGGAAGAAATAATTAACAACTTCTCTCAAGAGGTTTGTTTAAGCAAAATAAATACAAATGTTTAAAAAAGAATATGATACTTTGAACTTATTTCATGTTTAAAACTTTTTATACATTTTTTTTTTTGTAAAAACTGGAATACTGGAAATAAATTTCAAATGAGCACATTTTGTTTTGTTTGTCTTTGAAGGAGAGCTAAATAATACGTCTGGTTATTGTGTTGTGCCGTAAACTGATCGGCGACAGGTGTTAAACAAATGGCTGTTCCCAACACGAGAATTTCGGTTGTGGGAAAACCTCATTCGCCGCCCCCACACCCCCACCCCTTGTACGAAAACCCGCATCGCTTCGTCGTGCGCTTGGGTTTTGTTCATTAGTACGTTTTTACGTATTAAGTGGGTAAAATAATTATGGGTATGTTTCTGGACAACTTTTTGGATAAAATTCACACACACACAAAAGAGATGTTTTTGAATCAAATGCAGTCTCATATTGTGTTTTAAGTTTAGAAAATCCATGTTTCGTAGATGCTAAAGAATATATTACTTGACGCTTCGATAGAAAAGAAAAGAGCGCGACGAGGACGCGCGTCTGCTTTCAGTTGTCTCAAGTAGAAGAGAAACAGATGAACCATCGATGTGAACAATTGCTTTGGGTGGCGACTAAGTGAAGTCATTATACTTTACTGAAATAATTTTAAATTTAATTTTCGAAGGAGGGTAGGTGTACTCCACTTTTTTCCCCTATCGTATTCAGGAATCTGGGAGAGAAAGCTGATAAACGTGAATTTATGACTTAAAAGTCAGTGCATTGTTTTCAAATCATTCGGTTAATAACCAATTAGAATATAATGTATTCACTCGTGAGTTTGATAGTGTTCTTCATCATTTGAAAGACTTGTAATAAGGTTGGTTATGATGACCAAAAGTTTTAATAATATTGTATTGGTACGTACTGGTTTCGTGTTATTCTGACCGTAACAGCTGATAAGCACACAACACACAAAACTATTGTAGATCATTATTTTACAGATAATTATTATTTTATACCAATTAAGGTAACCTTATTGACAACGAATCAAAAATTCCGATCTTTTAAAGTGTTGACGATGTGTTCTTACAAACACATTTTACTTTGCACAATAGAAGACCTGAAGAGGAGGAGGAGGAGGAGGAGGAGGTCGTGTATCTGAACCTTTTGAGACGTCGTCGTCGTCCATCCAATTCCAGATAATATATAATATGTACAATATGATTTTGACTTTGATAATGAAGCGATTGTTAGTGAATAAAGAACAAATTTTAATAACTGATTGTCTGTAATATCACACTAAATTTTAATTTTTCTTGTAGTCTTTTGATTTATTTTGTCTCCTATATTGGTATTTGTTGGGAAACTACGTCAAACTCATGTTTGAAATATATGTTGAATGCTGATTTATTGTTCAATGGTGGTCTTACAGTTATTATTAATTACACACTTAACTTTTTTATTTATCACTATCGATATGAACGTTCAATTAAAGTGGAAGAGACTTCATGTATCACTCGACGTCCCTTGTAGAAGTAAATGGAAAATTTATTTTAATGACTCAGAATTCCTGACAGTAAAGAATAGAGAAATACTAACCTTAAACAATCTGGTGACTTCTCGTTCCCCTTGAACCACTCTTGAGGATCCCGGAGCAGAACCCCAGTGGCTTCTCTGACAAGAGAACGCCGCGCCCCGCACAAAAGACTGTGAATCCCCGAGGCAGGAGCCAGCGCTCGTAGCGTCCGTTNGCCCCGCACAAAAGACTGTGAATCCCCGAGGCAGGAGCCAGCGCTCGTAGCGTCCGTTCTGTGAACTGTCAGCCGCAGCGGCCATATTGTGGTTTGCTTCTCTTCATAAGGAGATCCCCCGCACGGTCTCTGGAATTCCAAACGTCTAATGGAATGAAATTAATTATTATACTCACAATAAACCTCTAACCCAAGGGCGGTTTGCAAGCATGTCATACATGGAGACATTTTCCTTCCTTTTTCCTGTGTTTGAAAAAGAGGTCCTCTAGAAATAGAATATTTTATGATGGATTTTTTCTGTTCCAAAAATAACGCATGGTGCAGTGAAGAATTTCAAAATATTTTCTGGAGTAATTACTTTTTATTCACCTTAATATTTCACATTTTTAAACCGTACGCTGATAAGATACATGTGTAACAATGGATTATTATTATTTTTACACATTTCTTGAAATTAAACACAATTAATGAAACTGATATTTATATTAAATGATGAGTTAAGAAATTATCACATCCCTATTCAAGTTGAAGTAAATTGCAATTCCCATGAAGACCATGAAAGGATGAATTGATGAATTCAATATCAATTCATTTTCTGCCCAACTGCTTGAGACGTCTTCACTAAGACCTGGTGAAGTAATTTTGCAAAATATCTACAATTTTCCCTCCATTCTCGACTACGGCGTTTCACGCAGTAGTGTAATTTCATCTTATTTCAATGAATGTCTCTTAGTTTCAAGCGGCGATGCAGAAGGAGAAATTGTTCACCGAGATGGAAAAGAATTCTCAACTAAATATCGACAAAATACAATTCGAATCGATTCGGGTTCCATTTCAAGTTTCGCTTCACAAATATACGATTTATTCCCTAAATTATTTCAATTTAGAGACACTGTTCAATGGAAGAAACAATTTCAGATACGTTAGTACGTTTCATTGAATTAAATTTCTGATCTGCCCCAAGATGGCATCGCTATTGGTCAATTGGACGGCAATTTACATAAATATTGAATATTCACGCTCCAAGTTGACTTTGTTCTCCAACAATACGAGGTGTTTATTTGGGAACCTCTTAATCTATATACAAGTGAGTGTGGAATGAGGATGACCCTTCCCCTCCACTACTAGCACCTCGAGTGCGAGGATATGAGTCTAGGAATAGCTCCCTTTACAACAGCACAAGGGCAGCGAGTGCCTGTGACGATCGGAGTGCCGGTGGGGTGGGGAATGAATGATGCTCTGCTCTGCTCTGCTCTGTACGTGCCCTATGAGTAACGTCAACACGGAATATTTCACTACTAAATTGCTTTTCTCATCATTTTGGAGAAATAAATATTTAGTTGATGGTTTAGAACACTGTAGATTATCTGGGAATGTGTTATTCGCGACATATTCCTGAAATAATATTTTATCATATTATCTCAGAGTTACGCAGATACTAATATTTTTTAGAAGTGTTACAAAAGGGCGGAATCGCTCTCAAGGAAGCATTTGATTTAGTGTCAACAGACAGGTGAAGATTGCGACGGATCGGAACTCGAATCCGAGACCTCCTGTTGGTTACATGTCTGCTAAATTGTATCCGACGCGTAGCTACGTGGAAACCGGGTTTAAGTTGCTCCCAGCACACGGGATCCCCCCCCTGTCGTCACATATCCCGTGACGTGAACGGTGACGTGACCCACGTTCACCGGAACGGACCGGGTGGATGTTGCGTTCGGGACTTGAGGAGTCGAGGCGTGTGGTGCTGCGGACAGCACACCTGCGGCCGGAGCAGGAGGTCC
>NNCF01128722.1:293136-309980 GCA_002313205.1 Laupala kohalensis
TTTAAACACTATACTCAGAATAATCTATAGTTCGATAAAAACTTGTACATGTAATTTTTTGCGTTAAATTACAAACATATTGACATTCTATTAGTATTACAACTCGTAGCTAACTTTTTATCTTATCTAGGAACTTTTGAATCCGCCTCCGCCTTAGGGGCCTTGATCGGAATTGTGTAGGATGGTCCCTTGCTTGCTTCCGGAGAGTAAATTAGTTTATTGTCCTCCACGTGGTCATAAGCAGTCTGTACTGTTTTTTGACAATAAAATTTATTATTATTATTTAATAAAAATAAATAATTTGTAAAAATGTCAGTTGGATGAAAGTTGGGGAAAGAAATCGATGAAATTATTATTATTATTGACATTTCTTCTTAAGTGTTTTTGCAAATTAAATACAAAGTATATGATGAAATATTGATGAATTCCAAGAGAAGAGAAACAATTAAAATGGGCTGCTAATCAGTAGATGTAAATCTTCACTCGCATTCGACTGTTGAATATGAAGCTTCCTAATTTATCCGCCAGAGTTCGATACGTGAGGCGGACAATCCACTGAATATAAGAGAGAGCAAATGGTAAAAAAGAAAACTTTATAACATTGTTTTCAGTTACATGAATGAAAACCAAAGAATTCACGGCTCTTTAAAATAATCTTTGTTTGTTTCTGAGCGAAGTGTATGTTCCTTCTGTCTAAATAATTCTAAAATAATTCGTAGCAAAGAAAATACTGGAAACCCTTTTGTGTGTTTTATGTTGTTGTTTTTGTTCGTCTTTTGTTTACGTATTTTATTCTTGAGATTAACGAAAGTTTTAAATTTAATACCACGAAAATAAAGAAACATGGAAACCCACATTTAAATTTAGAATTAATTTATATCCCGCTGCAAAGGCCGACAAAATGAACTAGAAACATCCAGACCTGACTACTGACTTCGTAATACACACTGAAAGGTAAAATGTGTCAATTCTTTTAAAATGTTGATGTATTTCTTTTGTATGTTTGTTTGAGAATGCAACAAATATTTATTTTTATTTTTATGTTTTCATTGTAAATTGTTTGATAATTTTCAATGTCCATGAATTAATATTTCAAGTTTCTTTTCCAATTCCGAGTAATACCGGGTAGCCATGTTAGTAAAAGAAATGAAATTGAGATTTTTAACAGAATGATAAAAAAAAAGAATACTCATATTAATTACGTATGAGTAAAAGATAGATTTTTACTTTTTGTATGTTTCCATTTCAAAAGGAGAAATATGTGATAAGAAATATACACTTGTAATCAATTGTAAGACGAAAAGTCTTAAATTATACGAAACAAATTTCGTTTTTTCGAATTTTGAATGAAAGATACAGGTTCCTTTTTTAAACTATTTTGACTCTCTGCTTCCGACACCCGGTAGAACATTTACAGTTCATGCAAATCAAAGATATTACAAAATTTCTATTTAATAACGAAGAATCGTATTATTTTCGGAAATATTTCAATAGAAATGTGTGTGTTTAAAATTTTTGGGAGTGAAAAATATTCGATTTTTGTGACATCACTATTTGTGTTTTCAACTAAGACAAACTTGTACTCATCCGGGGTTCATTTTTGTAGTGAAAGTAACAAAAAGTGATAAAATCATTGAATTTTTAAGTTCTACGGAAGAAAAAAACCCCTAGCCATTAACATTTCAACCCTTTTCCATTTGAGAACCAGGAATTTTACGGTGAATGATCATTTTTCTTTTTCGAAATATAAAAAGCTGCTGCTTGTTATCTTCATCATACTCCTGGTGGGAGGAAGGAATCCATCTGAGTGGCTTTGGAGTCAGTCGCCTCTGTTCTTCACTTCTCGTCGAAGGATGACGTCACGGCTGACACCATGGAAGAAGAAAACAAACTAACAGAATAAATGTGGGTTTAAAATGGTCTCATTTCTAAGTTTGTTCGTTTTGGTTCTCTATTAAATATTTAAAATTACACGTACAACTTGGTAACAATGGGAACAACTGAACAAGGGGTCCTACGAGGAACCACTGACGGCTACACAAGCGTCGACAACACGAATGAATTCTAAGTAATTCCGGACAGCTGCAGTGTTGCCAAGTATATTCAGCACATCTTGAAGATGTTTGTTGGCCATGACTTTATGAATTGTACATGTGATTCCAAAGAGTAGAGAGCTCAACTATTGTTAACGATGCGAATGTGTAATTGTGAAAACGTATTAGAGCAACATGAATGAGATATACATTTCGTATTCAGTGATAGCAACATTCCAACCTGGATATACCCTTCGCCCGTGCATATTGAATTGCTGGAAAGCACTCTCTTTATGCGCTTTGGTTATTATGTGACGTGTTGTAGCCTACGTCGATCAAAATAAAGATTTATACGGTGAATCGCATCGAACATAAAAAATTTAAGCATAAAAGTGACATCGTTTTTCCTACATTTATCTCTCGTAGGGTATATTTTTTATTTCAAATACTTTTGATTCAGAGGAGTTAAAGCTGCTTCTGGAAAATAGATTATGTGACTTGTGTTTCACGCCTGTGTTGGTTAAAAAACCTCATTGATTACATTGTGTGAGTGAATTATTTTTAGAAATTAATATTTATAATTATAAATCATTTAAAATAACAAAAATAATAGTAAAAAGAAGACGAGACAAATTACAACGTGACGTTTCGACTTGAGCTGCGAGTCTTCGTCACACGTCCACTGCAAGAAACAATGAGAATAAATAAGATGTAACTATGTTAAACAAAATTACTGTGAATGAATTAGGTCGTTTTTTACTATAATGTACAGTTTTAACAGACGTCATTATTGTATTGTATAAAGAATATGTAGTCAAACAATCCAGTTTTTCATTTATTACATCATAAGACCTTTCGGACTGCGTGGCGGCCATCAAAGGTGCTGTTGCAAAAATGAATAAACAATTTTTTTGTTTGACGAAAAATTACCCGTACAGAAACATGAAACATTTCTCTAAACATTTCACAAACAATCATGAAATAAGAAATGAATGCTGAGGATACATTTTCTTTTCTTTTTTTTTCTTCTTCCTTTTTCAACCGGGAAAATCAATATTTCGCAAATGAACGAATACGAATACAAAAGAAGTCATTGTGATACATTCGATAAATTTAAAACTACATTCCCAATTATTCTCGTGAGAAATTAGTATGTGAGATTTCTTGCGTGAATGCGTAATAAGAGAACGCATATGTTACGAAAATGTGGTTTGACAACGCAAATAAAACATAACTTCTTTAAATCAATTATTTATTGATATTCGAAAGTCCAGAATTGTTGATTTTAGAATGGGTGAAAGCGACCTAATATTGGATGTTTGCGTTTTTAAAATTCCTCTCAACCAAAGTAAAAAATGAGAAGAGATTTGTAAACAGAAGTCGTTTGCCAAGATTTGGTGTTTGCTAATAGGTGTCTGACTTCATGACGTCACAAGAAGCTTCAAAATGAATGTGTTGGGGTCGAAGATTTCAAATCTTAAAATAGGCTTCTTTTGTTATTCTAATATAAAATCCAACGTTTTTTCTCAAAATTGCATCTCTTCCTCGTTATATTAAACTTTTGCACATTACTAGACAGATAGTTTGAAAAAAAAAATCCCTGAATATTATTCATTACATTGCGTACACCTGCAGCCGAAAATTTATTTTCGTTAAGACCCAGAATCTATTGATGCCAACTTCTCATTGAAAAATATGTTACATTTGTTACATTATTTACTAAAAGTCTTTATTAGTTGTCAAGTGACAAATTAACGTAATTTTATACTGGTGGAATAATTTATTAACAATTTATGAAGAACTTCAGAAGGCGCAACCGAAGCTGCTTTTTTTTTGTGTTTTAATTTTTATTTTTATTTTTTCCAATTACACAGAGCGTGCGAAACCAAAATTGTTAATCGGTCGAAAAAAAAAAAAAATTGGGATCTCTTCAAATTGGCTCCGGGAGAAGAAGAGTCTGTTTTCAAGTTTTGGCAAATGATGTCCAATGTCGTATGTTAAGACTCACGAACAAATCGATGCTTCGAAACACAACCTGAATGAATTGGAAAGCGATTTACTTGCGGTTTCTTAAAATTCAAAATACACAAAAATTCATTGCATTTTTATTTGTCAGTTAATTCTTCGTACAGATTGCTAAATCGACATTCAGCAAAAATTCATGACTCAAGGAAGATGATCTGGGAGGCACGTTTTTACAATCTGCCAATGAGGCCGTTGCAAAGAGTGCAAAGTGTGGAATAAATATTATTACGCAATCTATACTTTTGAAGTTGCAATATTACGATGTTTAGTTAGGAGTGAGTGTACCACGTAATGCGGTGATAACTATTTTTTTGAAGTCGATCGATCTTTTTTAAATATGACGCCTTTTGTTTAATAATGATAAAATGTGTTATGAATTCGTTTTTTGAAACGTTTTTTGTTTTTCTTAAATTTTTACTGTTTAGTGCCGTGGGTTTTTGTTATGAATTATAATTCAGTGGGTCACACTCCAGTTGTTTTTGTAGAAGAGACAAATTTGTATTTTGAAAATTAGTGACAATAACTGAGAAAAGCATGAGCTAGAGGGTCAATTCGTGATTGGATCAGGAGAAAACAAATAGTAGCGTCACATCAATTTCACTCCAAAGCGTGAAGAAACAAAGCGCTTAAAATGAGAGGATTCTGACCCGTTGGATTCATGAGTGTGATCGTTGCCAAAGACGAGGACATGTTAACAAACCAATCCCTCCGTCGTGCAGGAGAAGCTGAAAATCAGATGAAACTGTTGCTCATCTGCTTTGTGACTGTGACTGAATCATTTGTAATCTTCAGAAAGAGACATTAATTCGTGAATAGAAGGAAATGTCGATGAAGAGGTTTCCAATAATCGCAGAGGGAAATTTAAATGAAGGGAAACGCACTAGATCGACTGCAGAGGTAGGGTCCTCATGACAACGATTCACCGTTTGCGTTTTGTGTTTGTTATTCTTGTTTGTGTTAGTACTGCTTGATCGTGGGAGACATCTCGATGGTCGAGGAAATGATCTAGGGCAGTAAACATAAACAAAGTATTATAAAACATTTATGGGAAGAAATAACAAAATGGAATGAAGAAAGTACTATTTACTATGGACTCAGGATTTTTTTTACAATATTACAAGTATCATACTCTTAAATAACTATTGCAAAATATATAATCATGTAGCGACACTCTACTGTCGCTACATAGTGACATTCCAGAATAGTCACCAAAGCCAACTCCCACTAACAAACTAATTTAAGGAGACCTAGGCCACTGTTATAGCCTAGCAACTGGACTTGTTGATTTAGAAACAAGATCCTCATTCTAGTGTGAGCATCGCTACGAGTCACATCAGTGTAGTGCGAACCTCGCTACGGGTCGCATCACCCGACCGCGCTTCGCTACGAGTGACATCACGTGCTAGTCTACTATAGAAGCAACACTGCTCACGCACGCGCACGCACTTTACTCAGTGTTAAGTTCAGTCAACTACGAGTTTCACTACCAGTGACAATATTCTACTGCTCACTTCACTACGAGTGACATTAGTTTTACCGCTCTTCCTCACGAGAGTGACATTGCGTTCTACAACGGGTTCTCAATACCCACGTTCACTAACAACGTTTAGAATCAGTGCTCAAGTAAACTCGACGTCACAACTATTTACTCGCAGACTTATCATTCGAGTTAAGTGTTGTTCGTCAGTGACTTTCTCATATTCTACGGACTTTATGTATTAGTACTGCATGTGTGGAATCTACGTTGATTTGTGAGTAATCTAAACTGATTTATGTCATATCGGAAATTGTTCTAGACTCATTTAACTGTTTCAATCTTCACTAAGAGACTTGTGACAAAATGACCATGTATATTATTTCATGTACCTTGTAACGTACGTTTCTCATTCTCAGTCTGTGTACATTAAATGACCTGTGCTTTTTACATTGAATCTACGTGTATATAAATTCTTGTAGGGGATTCATATTTGAACACGCTTGCTACTTTTAAGTATCAATATTAATCAGACACTTTACAATAATAAACTAACTACCCCGACAATTATAGTTAGAGATATCCAAAGGATTCTATTTTTCATCCTAGAAATCGCATAATGCTAGCTATATGAAATTCTCTAAATTAGAAACTCTTCGAACGTCTCCCGGAAGTTTGAATTATGTTTTTCAACCGTTTCACACATGTTCACTGAGGTTTGTAGCTGTCCCCAGAAACAGCCCTTGACGAAACCCTTGAGGAGAGACAAGGAACTGCTGTTATACGAGCAACACGTGAGTATCACTTCGTGAGAGACGAGTAAATATTTGAAAGAACGAATTAGCTCCTACAAAAAATTTTATTTAGTCAAGAAATATCCATCAAACTATATTGATTTGTACAGAGTGAAAACATTCATATTTGTGTAAAAGATTAAGCATAAATAATGAATGCATCGGTAACTGCCAAGTGGAAATTCTGACGGATGGGGACTGGAACTCGGGTCTTCCTGTTCTGACTGCAGGTGTGCTGTCCGTATGCAACATCCACCCGACCTGTTCCGGTGAACCTGACTCGCATTTCTGCTCTCAGACGCTCTATTGTGAAGCGAAGTAATTGTTCTTAAAGCACTGCGGCGGCGGCGGCGTCTCATTGACCACAATGAGATCGATCGCCTGCCTTCGTATCTTACAGAGTTATATTTCCATTTCTCCTGGAAGTTTGTAGTTAGTGACCCGCAAAGCACGAGGGTATTGCGAATTGCGTTTCAAATGGGTTTCGCAGGCGAATGGAGAATGGAGATATCTTGCATCTGCGCTACAATGAGGCAATGTTACGTACAGTACATTAGTATTATTTGTTGCTATTGAAGCTTATCTACATAAGAAAAAGGCAATAGGATAATGTTAAAAGGTGGGTTCACCAACAACTTGCTCCACGTGAAGGTCGTCAGTGATAGTGGGAGATGGAAAGGAAAGAGGGTGGGGTTTGCTTTTCAACTGGGGGACGTTAATGTGAAAAGCTACAATGTTTTTCTGGCCCCGTCAGAAATGAGAATCCGGGATTCCTAGGTGATAAGCAGGATCGCTACCACTTGAGCCACCGGAGGGGGTTAGTACAATAGAAATCTAATTATGGGGATCAATTGGGACTGGGACGAGTTGGGATAACAAATATCCAAATAACTGGATTTATTCCAAAAACAAACTACTTTTTTCGGTAAATCGACTGATATGTTGTTGAGACTGATATAATGTTGTGGAAATAAGTATATTAGCAAATTCTCAAGTTGCAGGGAAAAAAAAACCCCCCTCACAATATACCTGTTCAAAGAAACAATTCAATGACTTAATAGGTCTACAGTGATTACAGGTGACTCAGTAGAGTCAAAAATATAACAATTTTTTTCAAATATGTATGCAGATAGTTGGCGTTACGGATAATTATAGTAGTACTGTATTGTAGTGGTGCAAAAATAGTGAGGTATCTTCAGGAGAAAACTTGAAGGTACTGTTAAAATTAATTAATTAAATTTTAGAACTAAAACAGATGCAACAAAGAAAAATGCTGTATCATAGTAATTTTAGTGACCTAGCAACTGGTTTACACACAAAAATGAGGTAAAAACAATTGTTAATTTCTACAGAAGTTCGTACTACTTATCATGCCATTAATCAGAAATTAATCTTATCTACAAAAGAAACACGAATTGTCTTTCAATAACTAATTTTACAGGTTTTGTTTTTTACAGAATGAAAGTTCTATGACGTTCTTGTAGTAAGTTCGCTGATAAAATATTTGGTTTCAACGATGATATGTTTTAGTTTTTCTATGTCCTGGAATCTTGGGTGGTGTTTGCAAGATTATATTTATCGTTCTTTTTTCGGGATTTTCCAGGTTTTCCAGTCTAACAGCGCGCTTGATTTGCCAAAGCATGTTATACGTTTCGTAATTTAATGCAAGTTATTTCTCTGACTGGAAAAATGTTTTGACTTAATGAGTTGTGCTCAGTATTACGAATTTCCGCATTATTTTCAAAACTGTAGTTTTTACGCTCAACTTGCCTAATCTTTATCAGATGCGTTGCTTTTATACTGTTCCCGTGTTTGTTTTTTTGTTTGTTTGTTTGTTGTTATTATTATCATCGTAGCTTTAGGTCTCTCCGTCGTCTACGTCATTGGAAGAGGTTTGCGGCGCTAGAATTCAGAGCATTAGTTGAGGATCCGTTCGGTTTATCAGGATGATGGTGAGACTTTCAGCTGGGATTTTACTCACTCCAGATGAACGTTATATCACAATTTTTCTGTTCACGCAATTCATCTTTTCACTTTTGAAGACACCATGCACCATGAGAGCATATCTTGCGCACAGAGCGTTCTGTAAAGGATAATGCATTCTGTGCTCTTTTCTCAAGTGCTGGTTTCCACACAGATGAATCTCTCGCCTTCACTCGGAGCCAACTGTCTCTTTCTAGCTCAATTCGCCCAACGTTTTGTCTGACCACTTCTCAAAAGTCCTCGCGTAGTCAGCGCTGCTAAAATCGCAATTTTGGTCGTCACTCTAGGCCCCCAATCGCAGAACATTTCTCTGAATATTTCAAAATTCAATGTAGAAGAGGAGGTGGTCGTAGAGAACAATAATAGAGAACAGAATCACGCGCACATCCGTGAATAGGAAACCCATAGACCAAAAACGTGTGCAGAATTGTTTGTAGAGTGAAGGTAGATTGAAACTGATATTCAACGTTCTGCCTTTAGCACTTTATTAGTCGCGTGGATTTCGGTGAATATGTTAAGAAACACGACGAGTATCGTAACCATTCTTCTCAAATACAAAAGATTCGCACTCGTTTCGCCTCTTCTTATTTAAGTCGCTTCGTCCGCATCGAAATCGGTGACTGAATTATCAATGTTTCCGACCGAGCTGCGATTCTACAAGAATGTGCGGTTTGCATGACAATAGATGATTTCGGTGCCATTGTACAAACATCTACACCTAAAGGGGATGAAATGGGGATATGTTTACCACATGTATGAGTGTAACTCCCACCAAAAGAGTGATTTCAACCGTACGTGATACATTATCTGTGGGAACGACGCAGCATTGGCGCCCCCTAGTAAGATGATGAGTAAAATAATGGCAGATGGTAGGAGGAGAGAAGAAGTAAACAATTTCTAACACTAAAAAGTATAAAATAAACGTAAAAACCTTTTTAAAACAAACTTTTATACAAAAAGTGCGATACTAAAAAGTAAAATACAACGTTTAGGAAAATTAAAAAACAAAAAATTTGATAAAAATAAAAAAAATTAAAAGCTTGAGACTTCTTTCTTATAAATTTTTTTTGTTGTATTAGTAATTACAACGCTTTTACGACACTTGAAGCTTTTAAAATTTTGAGACTTTCTTTTATTGATTGTCAATTTCCCTGAATACTGTTCTGCACTTTTTATTTCATTATTATTACGTGGAGCTAAATATATGAGAAAGCAAACAACATATGAGAAATCCGTGCGACACAAGTAAACAGAGGAGAGACTGGAATGTTGGTAGCAGTGGTAGACGTCGTCGCCGCAAAGTACACACAGAACAGAGAGTCTAAGAAGGACAAACAAGCTTTATTCGCGAAAGCAAACAAACAATACTTTGTGAGAACGCGCCATCGATTCGGAGGAAACTGGATTCGAAGGTCACCACTCTTCAACGGATGCGGTTGGTTGGAGTCGTAATAAGATGAAACACATTTCAATGCCTGTTTGCAAAGTGACCCGAGCACGTCGTCATCAGTATCACACCATTGTTAAACCACGGAATAAAATTGAAAACAGGCAAAAGGTGTAATAACAATTATTCCATCACAAACGAATGCAGAGACCTAGGAAGAATTATTTATTAATTCTGTTGTTGACGGTTTTCAAATTGAACTATACGTACAATACTTCTTAAATGTTCGTACATCCAATATTTGCGTAATAAAATCTTAGAAAATATAATTTAATTTCACTTTTTATTCATTTTACTCGTTTTAGGAAAATAGAATTCCTTTCACCTCTACAAATGGATCGGAGACTGACGAGAAATCGGCATCGGTCTGCTCTTCGTGTGATTGGGTGAATGAAAAGTTAAGGAACAATTAATTACATTTCACTATTTTATTAAAATCAGTCGCAAGACTTGATCTACGTCTCATATATTCTCACGTTATGTTACTAAAACACTGAACAGGAAATCGTAATAAAGTTCAATGGCCTTAAAAATTCAACCAAAGTTTGTTACGGATTTGTATATTATTGATTGCACATAATGACTTAATTGGATCCCCTTCAATTACTTGGTATTAATTTAGAAGTCTTTCCAAAGAACTTTATAATGTATTAGAGTGGAGAAACCTTTTCAACACAAAGTGGGCATTAATAATTGAATGACCTATTGTAATAAATTTTCCTTATCATGTATTCTCTTTTTACTAAACGTTTCAGGTAGAGAGTTCTAAAAGTGAAGAGCGAGGAACTGATATTTGTTGCCGAGTTCTTTGTATATTTAGAAGAAGAACGATTGATGTCGTTGATTCACAGCAGAACTTGCAGTGTTTACTGTTGTGCATGAAACCAATTTTTAGATAGCTTGAGAGAATAAGGTTAATTTTTAATTTATTATTATATTTGTAGTTTAATCACATGCGCTATAAAAGAAACCCCAATATATATAATACAAATTTGTACTTTCGAAATGTTAATTTATACATGTGAGACCTGATAAATAAATTTATCACTAAGTGCTATATATTGAGGTCAGTTACGTTGTACGTCAGTGTGTGAAGCTGTTACCAAATAACACAAACGAATATGTGGGCTTTTCCCCCTCGTACCCGTATAAATCCATTTCAAAAATTTAATGCGACTCTTTTAACACTTTCAGGGAATTACCGTCTATATGCCCTTCTACATACAATAGAGCCAATCATACAGCGAACCAGATGGTTAAATTATCATACATTTCACCACAGAGATTGAAGGGAATTAGTTTTTCTGGTAAGTAATTAAATCGCGTATTAATTGTTCTAATACGAAACTTTGTCTTATATGACATTGTACGCACAACAATTCACCAAAGAGGAATTTTTTCTGACACTGCCCTTTAGGGTGTAGGAGTCATGAAGATGACAGCATAAGCTGTCGAAAGCCGGTTTTGGCAAATACATAGTTTTCGGTTGACTGTAACTTTGTTTCTCATTAAAGTAAAAACCGAATATAACACCATTATCTAATTTTAATTAAGGATGCAGTAGTGTTGGTGTAGAACATTTCTTAATCACTTATTTGAAGAGTCTCCGAGAAGTGTTTCGTAGACACGACAAACGAAACAAAAATCTGAAAAGCGTGCAGCGTACGTACGCCGGAAGTCCATGCTTAGTCTGTAATGAAGAATTTTTTTAAATACGATCCTGAGACCAAGAGGCAAAGTGAGGAGTGGCACACTGCAAACTCTCCTCGACCAAAGAAATCTCGAATGATCAAATCGAAGATCAAAACAATGCTGATTTGTTTTTTGGACACAAGGGGAATCGTCCACAAAGAATTTGCTCCTCCAAGACAAACTGTCAACCAAGTTTTTTATAAAGACGTCCTTGAAAGGCTTAGAAAAAGGGTCATTCGCGTGAGACCAGACATTGCAGACAAATGGATGCTCCATCATGACAACGCCCCATGTCACACTGCCCTCTCCATAACAGAATTTTTTACCTCAAAAGGCATTCCTGTGGTTCCCCAGCCCCCCTATTCACCTGAACTCAATCCCTGTGACTTTTTCCTAAACTGAAAAATATCCTCAAAGGTCGTCATTTCGGGACTGTAGAAAACATTCAAAAGAGTGTAACGGACATACTGAAGACCATACCGGTTGAAGACTTCCAGCGCTGCTACCAACAATGGGAACAACGTCTCCATCGGTGTATAGCTGCCCAAGGGAACTACTTTGAAGGGGATAACATTGATGTTTGAAAAAAATAAAAAGTTTAGTAAATAAAAAATCAGTCTCATTACTTTTCTGCCTGACCTCGTATCTCTACGAATAATGTTTTGCTTTTCGGTGTAATTGTAATCTTAGCATATTCATTATTTAGATTATCACAGAAATTACTTAAAATTCCACAACTGAAAATTTGTTAAAAAGTGTTAAAACCGAGGGAAAGTAAGAACTTGTATTTTTGTCTTTTTGCTCTCTTTAACACAGCGGTACAACTGCGCACGTGATTCTTCCAGACTGAATTGGATGAGTAAAATAGTGCTTTAATCAAATACAAGGAGCAGTTATCCTTTTGCGTCCAAATTTCAAAATCACAGGCGTCGGCAGAAGATTATAAATAACCTCCAAAAGTAACCCCCTTCAAAGAGAGTGAAGAATGTGATTTAAAGTTAAAGATCTAAAATGAGTGAAGAGCAATGCAAGAAACATTCGGAGAATCAGGTGGAGATAATTCCCCACAGGCAACCAACACTTTTATATTTGCTGTAAATACATAATTTAATGTACAATGCTAAAATCTAGATAAGTAAAATACAAAATTAAAATTCATGTAGATAATATTAACCAAATACATGAAAAAGACTGAAAATGAGAAAGAATAACCTAACACAACGCAGGAGAAAAATACATGAATTAAGCAAAATATATAATTATTATATATGTTTCAACATCTTGGAAGCTTTCATGACTACTTAAATTAACAATACATCATGTTATCGACCGTCTCTTCCGCGTCAGACACATTCCTGACTGGTCACGACTAATTTCTATTCCGTCTCTAAATCCTCTCTTATTTGCATCGGTCAGACGTCATTTCCTTCCCCGGAAATAATTCAATATTTAATTCTCTCATTGAGCGAAGTTTTTATGTAAATCTACCGCAACAAACATACGGTTATTTCTTTTAAGCGACTGCGTTTACAATACAGCGTGTTTCAAAACTACACGCAGTAAATCGAAGGGACGTAAACAGAGCACATTAATTGGAACACATGTCCTAGAAGGAGAAGTTGGATATTGTAAGGACACGAAACACAAATGAGGTTGAGAAAGAGATACAGGATTTGCAGCAGATGCTCAAAGTACTCATCTCATACTCATTAACAGTGCAGTGATAATGAAGGCCTCGCTTCGACGTCACACGGTCGGAGAATATGTTCAAAAGTCAGATATCACGTATTTATGCTCTCTCTTAACAATGTATTTATGCTCATATTTTTTCTTGTCTCCCTACTCCGTCTTTGTATCATTTCTTCTCTGGCTGGTGACATTTTCGGACACGTATTCGCATGTTATCCCGGTTGCTATTGATCTACTCTATTTCCCCACTCAATGTTTTACGTGGACTATCGACACACTCTGTACAAAATATTCTTCTTCCTCCTTTCCGTTTTTCTTTCGTTTTCTTCCGGTGCGTCGCAGTGACACCAACGGGTCTCCACCTCTGTGGGGTTGTCGACCCTGCTCCAGCCGGTGGTGGTAGTTAATCCTCGGGTAATCGCTACCCGTCTCCGCCTGATGAGCTCCTAATTACCGGCCGAGATTGCGCCTCCAGCTCCGGCCACGTGACTGACAGACTTTACCTCGCTCTGGAAGCAAATGGGGGAGCAAGAGGTAATTCGACGAAGCTTGGGAAGAGATATTTGGTGAATACTATCTCCTAGTAAATAAAAAAAGAATCCTGCACATTTGGTTTTCTCAAGAAAATTAAGTGAACACAAAACGTTTGTGTGGAATCATTGCGACAACAGCCAAATACCTTCACGAGAGAGAGACCACGTGAATGAAACCTAACTCGAAAATATTAAAGGTCTAAGAAGCAAAAGTGAGTCTAGGATTTGTTAAAATACCTCATAAAATGGTGAAAAATTATTTATGAAATGAATGCGTACGATGAGGATGCTAAGGGATTGGAAAGTTTATAATTTTTAAGAACGTGGCCTCATAATCCTCTTTACGTCATTGATATGTTACCTATGTCCACCAATTATTCATTTATCCACTTATTCGCTAATCACATCTTTGAATCGCATCTTTGATGTCGTTTTACACTGGTTTGCTTTCATTTCTTTAAAAAGATATTTTCGACAACGAGTTTTGCATATACCAGAAAGAGATATTGTCGTGTAAAATACCAAAAGAAAACAGTTCTTCATCTGTATTGACAACCACTTAAACGGTTTAAAATATCTCTCGACATTTTCCCCCGATCTGTTTCAGATCGAGATATCGATCAAAAGGATGTCTGTCCTTTTAACAAATTTCTCGTCAGCAGCTTCGTGTTTTGGAAACTTAATCTTGAGGAGCGAGCCTTGGACTTCGATGGTTGAGAATATGTCCCGACTCATCGTTCAAACCCCGAGGATTATGATCCTACTTGATTTGCTTGTGACAATATACAAATAATAATCGTACTGTCTCCTGATTTAATCAGCGTATTACAATAGCACCTGACTCAAATGTCGTGAGTCATAAATTAATGAATGAAGAACGAAACTAGAATTAACCTCCAACGAGTTATGGCATCGGAAATTGAACGCTATACCTCTTCATCAAGTGAATGACATGTAGCTTATAATATTGCAATTGCACAGAAGGTGTATCGCGACCAATATTAAACATCTAAGGTCAAGGTAACAATGAAGGATAAAATTCAAACTCTTTCTGGTGTTTACTGTTGCTTTCATATATATCACAGACTATTCATTCCATATAAAATCCAATTCGATCCAATCCTCAGTCCTGGTTGCGTCGTGGATTCAATAACTATGTTTACAAGCTTTTTTGAACTTGCTTTGTTTGTATGTATGTTGTTCTTTTGTTTCAAAATGGTTAATTGATTTTTTGACCGATTCCAAGTCTTCTGAAATCGAGCAGAAGTTTTACAGATATTTGTGATTTGCATGAGAATAGATGATTTTAGAGAACCTACCCCTAGAGGAGGTGAAATGGGGCTGTGTTTTGTACATGAGTGGAGAAAGTTCAATGGAACTCGGTACGCCGATGAATGAGACAACCCTAGAAGCACTGCGGTGGGAAGGGGATGACGGATCCAATGGTGGGAGAGTGGAGTACGCGATTCTCACTTCATAAATACTAAAAAGTATAAAATAAAATGAAATAAAATACCTTTTTTGAAACATGCTTTTATTTGAAAAAGTGCTCCACAAAAAATTAAAAAATATTGTTCAGTAAAACAAAAAAGGTGATAATTGTTTTAACTTCAGCCTTTTTATTAGAAATTTTATGTTGTTTTAGTAATTATGATGTTTTACGCGTCAAGCAGAAATTTTGTTATTTCTTGATCACCGTTCCTTTAACTTTTTTGATTATCAATTTTACTAAACATTATTATTTAACTTTTCGTTCAGCACTTTTTTTAAATAAAAGCTTGTTAAAAAAACGTTTTCTTACGTTTATTTTGTTAATGGTGCTACGTAACTTGTTCAGTCATGAAATAGATGAAGTTCGAGTTGCTCTCATGAAATGTATTCTGATTTGGGCTTCACACGCGGCGCAGGAAATGCAGATTAATGCATTCAACATAAAATATTCAAATAAGTCGGACCTCGTTAACTTTAATACTTTGACAATAGAATATTTTCTAGTTACCCAGGAAAAATCTTCATTATTAGAAAAAAATTAATAAAAACTTCTTTCCAAGCTTTGAGGATACATTTTTGATGAAGTGTTGAGGATTAATCTTGAAAGCGTTTCCTTGTTAAAAACCTTCACAATTCTGAAAGTAACGATCTGTACATTCAAGTTGCAACAAGGACAGCCATTTCCGTTGTTCCACGAAGTTAGTCTAGCTACTCCACGTGGAAGACTAGTCTGTTTCCGGTTAGCTTGTGAAAAGCCCTCTCAGTGAAAATATAGCAGTTTGCCTTACCATTATAGATGTAACGTAATGTTTTTAGAGGACACTTCGCTACTGAAATGTGTATCACAAAACAAAATATTAGATCGTTTTACATCTTTAATGAAAATTCAGTTTTCTCTTACCACTGTAATCTCTTTGTATCGGAACGTCTATTATTCCAATTAAATTGATTTCGAATAAAGAAACCGGTTATATCCACAGGTGTGATATAACGGCCTAAATGAATTGTCTTTCGAATTTTTCTTTATAGTATTCGTAGTCAATTATGACTATGACGGTGACCAAGTTTTGCGACGCTATCGCAGAAGGTTGAAATAAATTTATTGTACAAGTGAGATTTCGGTGTGGTCTGCCTCGTTAAGAAATCGGTATTTCTTAAGATTGTCCAGATGAGGTGATATCTTCGGGGACACATTGTTGTGAAAAAAGAAGATAGTTAAAGTGGGTGTTTTCTTATTGTACAATTTCGAACAACAAAGACGACGAGGTGGACAATTGAATGTGTGGATGTAGAGAGAGAGAGAGAAGAACTGAGGAGTCGCTGACTGCGAGCGGTCATAACATAAGTGACAGAACTCAGGGACATGAGAGTGGAAGAGTGTACATCTTGTTATTCAGTAATGTTTGGGTGTTTGCTATAAACATTCCAATTTGTATTCATATTATAACTAATGTGAGTTTATTAGTTATGTTAAATCTATACAAATTTATAGTTCTGGTAGTTTTTGTGGCTTTTGGATGCAAAGTCAGTGGTGAGAGCGGACGTGTTTGTTAAGACCGAATTACTGAATTGCCACCCTTGCTTCTTACGAAACAGTCTCGTTCACGAACACTATACACGCAATAGTAGTAATATTCATCGCCCTAGAGTGTCAACCACTCTTTGCCAAAAAGGACCTTATCA
>NNCF01128722.1:310077-329495 GCA_002313205.1 Laupala kohalensis
ACTTATAACAATTTCAAAAACTATTTTCTTGCATGATTGTGTTGTCTTATGGCTCATATTAATTTAGTTTTATGTGTACTCAACATTGGCACGTTTGTGTACATAAATTCTGTAGCCCCATCCTGGCCCGGGTTTTTCTCCGTTTTTCCTTCGGGTAGATGCGGATTTCTTATACAGGTTCTCTAGGCTTTGTCTAGGGGCGTGTTTATTGTAACAATAAATCGTGAATTTAGTGTTTTTTCAACTCTAATGATTTTTAAACAATATACTGAGAATAATCGATAGTTCGATAATAATTTGTACATGTAAATTTTTTGCATTAAATTACAAACAAATTGATATTCTATTAGTATTGTAACTCGTAGCTAATTTTTCATTTTATCTCGTAATTTGTGGTAAAATTTTTGAATCCGCCTCTGCCTTAGGGCCCTTGATCGGAATTGATGGGATGGTCCCTTGCTTGCTTCCGGAGAGTAAATTAGATTATTGTCCTCCACATGGTCATACAGGGTTTGTACTGCTTTTTTGACAATAAAATTTATTATTATTATTACCTACGAAGGATTTTCAATGAGGTTTTGTAAAGTATTTATCTGAACGTCATCGTATGAAAAGTGTAGCGTTTCGTGGAATCTGCTCGATACTTAGGAACACTACGGCCGACTTTATAGCACGTTACACAACTAAGTTTTATTTATAGTATTACCCCTTTGTTTTAATTTCTAAAGAAGAGATACCAATTTAAATTTAAGTAAATCTTATCTGGTATGTTTGTAATTTAGTTNAATTTAAGTAAATCTTATCTGGTATGTTTGTAATTTAGTTTACTTCGAACAAAGCAGGTTTGGATGTATAACTCGTGCAAGTGTAGAGTTATTTTTGTTCGATCCGTTTTTTTTTCTTTCGTCATAGCGTTCAGATACATAATAGTCACGGATCAATAATTGGTTTGCTAGCCGCATTTACCATCAACTGAATAAAAGTTCCAACCTGTTGTTGTTGTTGTTTGAATCCTGTACTTCTTCTTATATTACCGAAAAGTAACGTATTATTTCTTCTAATTTATAAAACCGAGAAGTAACTCCAGTTTTTAAATGAATGAATTCTTCAACATGTAGAAACCACTGGAGCAGTAGGAAGCTTTGACTTCTCCTTCCAATCGCATTTTACTGCCCCACTTCCATGAACTTCATCACAAATCGTTTTCCTAAACGAGGATCCCAGTGTTTTTTCATTCTTTCTTAGCTTCGCTTCTTTTTCCCCGACGCAGCTGGAGGACGCCTGTGGCGAGTCGGGGCAGTAGGTCACATCCGCGATCAGGAAAAGCACTCGAATTGGAGTAGATGGGAAGGAAATGGATGCCATCCACGCCGATGTGTCGTGTTCTTTGGAAACGAAAGGAGCAAGAATTGGGAAATACTTAACACAGAAAAGGGTTATCCATTTAATTCAGTTATCTATATTAATAAAAGTGAATTATTTGGAATGTGTGATGTGGAAACCGAGAAAAGCAATCCATCAAATTTGAAAATTCTTCTTAAGGATCATTACAAATTAATAACAAGTACATGGTTAATATTGATGAATTAAAAGAGCAGAAAAACAATTAAAATGAGCTGCTAATCATTTGATATGAATCTTCACTTGCATAACTGTTGACTGTGAAGCTTACTAATGTGTCCTTCAGAGTTCAATTGCTTTACGTGAGGTGGACAATCCATTGAACGTGCAATCTACGGGATATATAAAAGCCGCGAGGAACATGTTTTGAAGTACATAACCTAAAAGTGAAATGAAACCCAAAGAATTCAAAGGTTTCACTATGCACTTCGTTAGTTAAACTTACCCTGTACTCGTAAGGTGTATTTTCCTTCAGCCAGGATTTTAAAATAATGCATAATTACGTACACATTAGTATAAACAATAATGAAAACTTTTTGTGTTTTTCTTCGTAGTGTTTAATTTTTTAAATAAACAAAAGAGAAAATTTTAAACCTGTGTACAGAGAAGTATATGTAGAAATATCGAAACTACCCTAAATTTAGAGCATGATAAATTGAAAGGCGTTTCTATGTTGCTCATTGTTTTATTGGTTTTCACAATTACCAAGCCTAAATTTAGAATTCAGTGAAGAGGATTCTTGAAAAATGAAAAAAATTACCCTTTTGCTATTGCAAGAACATTATTCTTAATATATTAGATTCATGGCAAAAATGAAGCATAAACTTTTATGTAGTGAGTCTTCTCTCTCCTGACTTTGGATGAAGCGAAGGGAGCGTAATGAATTCTAGGAAGTTGGGAGAGAGGGAGTCGGGCAAAGAGATCTCTTTTTGATGGGATGGCAAATGACTGACTGAACGTTACGAGAGGAAACATTTGGATTGGAGCAGGGCTGTCCAATAGGAGTAGTCCACATTGCTTCCATTCATTATACTCTGTCCGCGTCGTATGTGATCGGAAGGAAACTTATCCACGCGAAAGATTCTAAATCCCGCTTTTCACCGTCCATTTTACACACAATTTGCGTCTAACTGCTGCACAAGAAATAGATGTGGAGTGAATGACGTCATCTACGTGTACCGAATACGGACCTTCCAAAATGAGCATTTTACACGGTTTTGGACGAGACATGGATATCTCTCACCCCCCACGGAGAGCGCAACCAATAGCTAACCTCCACTGGGTTGTACCAATTCTCTGAACGTGTAAACAGAATGGTTAATTTAATACCATTTTGTATCCACTATGATTGATTGTCCAAATTCATCTAACCAGGAAGCACCGAAACAGAAAAAAAACCCAACTATTTTAACCTCGAGAGAACACAGACGCCGCAACTAGTAAGCAGAGACGCCGCTACGAGTGTGCTACTCAATTTGTACGAGTCGTACTAACATATAGAGCACGCTTTAAAATTTCCGTACAATCTGCATCCAGTCTGGTGTGTATCTCACGAAACAATACGCAAAATGGAGAGTGTAAAGCAGGATTAAGCAATAATTGAGTGTTGAATGCAGATATATTATGTTTATCCACTTTCTTTCAAAAATAGTTCTCTCAACTGTTACGGACTGCAACTTCTCACGTACAAATAGTAGTACAAATGGTTACGAGTCTCAAGGTCATTACAAATTGACAACCCTGGATTTAAGTATTCCTCTCTTCCGGACGGGAATATATTTTCTAGTGCAAGCGACATTGAATAGTGACTTAAAGTAATTAGTTTTACACTCAAATGTAGTGGTTTTAAAATAGGGTTCTTTAAAATTAAATTTAGAAAATTGAAATTTTGGGTGGTTATATTTGTGTGTTGTTTAGCATATGTTACGATATATAATTAACCTTTTGGACATACAGGTTAGGATTCCTATTTAATGCCAGGTGACGAAATTATTTTATGATATATACAAAACACTCTTCTTGTGTATTACTTCACTTCTGATTATTGATATTCTACGCATCTTTTATTTATAATTGTACGCTAGTTTTTTTAACAAATAGGAAGTTTTTAAATTGTATTTACGAGTGCAAAGAATTGAAGAAGTGTTTATGTAGGAGGGACTTAACCACTTTCGGTTGTTTTTTTTTTAACTTCAGTTTGTCAAAATATCGTTTGATATCAGTACCGTATACATTTTTGATGTAGTTTGTACTTTGACTCAGGTATTCGTTTCAAAATGACTCCAAGAAAGAGAAATTGTTTCCAACTTTTCTTCTTCACAGTGTCAGAGTTCCATGACAACGGAGAAGCGAGAGGCCTGGCTTTCTCTCGAGAACACGACACCCTCAATTAGTGGTCAGTTCGTGCGATTATCCTTTGAGCTGAACATCCTCAGCCTCCACGAGGATACGAAGGCTTTGAATTTGCTCAGAGGACTGAGCCTTGTGGAAAACCTTCCTTCTACAGCGCTTCTCTGAAGGACAACACGTATTCAACTCTTGGATCTTGTAGTTGGATGACATTGTTTCAATAATCATTCCTGTGTGCAAAAGTGTTTTTCTCAAATACAGTGGGTCTTCACTCGGAGAGAATGATTGATCTCACTCAAACTCTTCAACAAAACAATTTCACTCCGATGTTTCGAGTGAGAATCGTTGGATGCACCACTGAAGTGCAGACCAAGATTTACAAATATAAAGGATGATCTCGTTAACAGATCAACTTTCGTAATATACGAAAAAATAATATTTATTCATTTGCTTTATATTGTTATAATGAATTAATGTATCAAGATAAATATATAATTTTAGACATGTCCTTTGGATGGACGAATAGAACGTTTCTACTCTGAAAAGCACAAAATAAATTAAATACGTTCATCAGTAAGTCTTAAATTATTCATTTATCTTGGATTATTATATAAATGGACGTTAATGGAAGAATTAAAATATCTTTTCCACGAGTATTTATGCTATCACCTATGCCACGCCACGTAGCTTCGTTTCAAGCAAAGTTGAGTATCAAGGTTAAAATGTTCTGGAATACCTTTGAAATTTGTCATACCTTTCAATTCTTTGCTCTAAAAGAGATAAAAGAATGAAAAATGAAAGTAAATAAACTAATTTACTATCCAGAAGGAAGTAAAATAATTTTCTTCAAACACCTCGCAGCTCGAAGGACGAGTGAAATGTCACTCGCAGAGACATTAGAGAAGTTTAGTCGCTTTCGAGTTGAAATTCACAGCGAGGACCTCGCTTCTTCGAATGGATATGAACAAAACAGGTCTCCGCTTCATCATTAACTTTTTCGTTCTTCATTCATCCATTCATCCGTCCACACTGATAGAGACGATCAGTTGTGAAACACTTGTAGCTTGACTTTTCAGTGCGTAAAGCTTTCGAGATCGTACATTGTCTGACGTCCAATACATTAAAAAAAAAAAGAAGAAGAGTATTGATGCAAAGAACTCGATCAACCCTCTCCGGCAACTCCACCGCTCGCTTGTTTGGGACGCGTCCTAAACAAACGACGTGAAGGGAAGGAAGAGGAGGTCTTAATTTCCGTTTCATCCCCTAAGTGAGTTGTTTATCCACTGTGTGGTCCTCGGTTTGTTTACACATCACAAGTTGCCCAAAGGATGCACCGAAGGCTCTCGCTGCACCCCTCTTCTATTCCTCAAATATAACGAGGAGGTGAGCAGTAATCGTAAATTGGATTAATTCTGGATTCTTTCCCTTAAGATCTTTTAACAGAGACGTTTCGAGGTGGAAGAACAATGTAAAATGGTTTCATTTCCCACTAGAAACATTTTATTTCATTCATGTTAAAAAATACGAATAAAAGTACCTTCACAAAAATATAACAGGTATAAATAAATTGAATCCCTTTCGAATCATGGGTTAAACGGTTTTTTAATGCGCTACAGTTTCTACAATCTTAGAGAATTTATTTTAATACAAACAAGTTAATGAGAGTTGCAATTTGTAAAAGAATTAAATCCACCTCGTGTACTTGATCGGAAGTGAGGGTGGGGGGGAGTCCCTTTCTTCGCTTCCGGAGAGTAACTTGCGAATGATATAAACGGTTGAGGCAGTTCAAAGTCATCAAATCACTGACATAATTACACATTTAATTTTCAACCCAGAAGCTCGGACAACAAGATTTTAATCTCTGAAATTTTTATTTTATTTATCAATTAAAAAAGAAACGAAGTAAGTTCTTATTCCTGGTAAACCCTTGAGACGTGTAATTGAGGGAAACTGCCCTTTGGATCTGTTTGGTTATAAATCCCATTCGTTCACATCTTCAGTGTAAAAGGTTGTGGATCCATTTTCGGAAACCTTCATGTTGTGAACCATCTTTTTTCATATTTTATGACAGAAAACACTATTATGCTGTTCAATCCCTTGTAGTAATCCCTTATGGTGATTTTTTCTCAAAGTGTGCGAAAGTACTTGGGCAAACTAAGATCACGAGTTAAAGGACGTCAATCTCTTTGCAAGAAGGGTTACGTACGAGAACATATAGATATCTCGGGGCAGATTGCCGGAAGTGTAGTTAATCACTGCTTAATATCCGAGTACACTTCTTTCTTTTATGAAACCATCATTGGACGTTGAAAACCTTACGAAGGTCATAAATATCCAGTGTGTGTTGTGGGATAGCTACAATAGTCTGTTTCTGTTCCAATGGCAATGCGCTAAGAAGATGCTATTTGTCCCCAATTGTCCGTGTGGTGGATAAATCTCGACCAAACGTGTTGATGATAATCAAGGCCTCAAGAAATGAAGAGCTTTTGCTTATCTCGCTGTCATTGAAGAAGAGGGGATAGATGCTCTTACACCCCACGTGTGAAGGACATGACGCAGTTCGATGATGTGTGTGAGGATGAAAGTTAAATCTCTTAAATTGCGACGAACCTCGTAAACCGCCAGATAACAGAAGATTAATTATGAAAACAGAAGATCGAATCTGGGTTCCGTCATTCAACATAATATAATGAATTTTTTTAACTGGTATCATATGTCACCCTAGTAAATTGAGTGGCCATCTATTAACGCCAAACAGCCATTTATAATAAGTGGCCACCAATGATGGACATTCATTTCATATCATACAGGTGTCGTCGTGCCTTTATAGGCAGTCAAATAAACTCAAATCCACATTTAGAAATACATATTTTCTTTATTTCTTCATTATGAAAACCAATGGCTGTGTGGAGATAAGAGACGATCACCCCTATGGCCATTTTTACAAGAGAAACAATTCGGTGCAGTCTGCTTGTTTCATTGACTCTTTCATTGCTTCATTATCCTTATTTGGTTTATCACTGTTTTCCGCATGGACCGTTGTATCGTTTCAAATGATTTATTATTTTAAAAAATTGTTGTGGCTGAGCACGAATTACATTAGGTCCAAGTAGAAATTTATAGCGCTTACTGCGTCTAGCAATAGATTAAAAAGGGTTTATAATTCACTAACCGTAAATTTGAGACATCGTGTGAGATCGGCGGTTGATATCCAACATGGCATCATATGAATAATGATTCTACTTATTTATTGAAATCATTCTTTTGCAAAATATTGTGAATTGCTTGTATTAATTTCGGTACCTCTTTCATTTTATTATGTTACATTATTTTCTGTATTGCATATGTAAAGGGTAACCATTGATTTTTGAAGGGTTGAACTAACAGCAATAAACTACTCTTCGTAACAAACACGCAGACTGGGAGGCAGTAGAAACCACTCCTGTGTGTGTGTGCGCGCATGCGCAGAAGTGAAGTTTGCTCCCGTTTGAACCAATTCTCTCCGCCGTGTCTTCCGAGTGGCCGGGAAGATAGCGTCCGTCCAGTGAGGCGTCGAGCGATTTCGAAAAGCTTGGGAGTCGTTCTGCGTCAGTGGAAGGTGGTGACGATTCTCTTCATTAAGTTCCTCAGGTTGTCATCGAAATGATCGTTCCTACTTCCATTTCCATGTCTGAGTAATTTTCTCGAATCCATTTTTATTTACAGCCTTTTTCGAATCCGCTCTTTACATGGAGCAGGCATGCCTCAGTTGCAGTTTCTTCCACTCACCTGCACGTCGTTCCTTTCGTTGCTCGTAGCGAGGGCAATTTGCTGGAACCTCAGACTGTGCGTTGTAGCTTCCCATTTAAACGATTTTATTTGAGGATTTCTAGGTAACTCGTTGCTCGCCCCCAGTTACCAAATATACTTTAGGTCCTTTAAATGAACCATTCGCGCCGCCGCTCTAAATACCAGAGATTAAGATCTGATATATTTTCAAACTACCACAGTTACCACAAAGTTTGTGCTCGGTTCCCTATTATTATGGTGACCGTTCATTGTCAGAGCCCTTTTAACCGAATGTATCTGTTCTTCTCAATGTTTCGAATAAATTCTTTCCTGTGGGAGGATACAACAACAGTAATACATGAATTAACAAAAACAAACTCTGTGTACCATGACTCAAAGCGGGTTATTTATGAGGAAATAAACTGCTATCTGGCAATACGTAAAAGGAGCACTTCTGTTGTATTTTATCTCAGACATTGATGACTGCAAGTTTACCTCCTACCATTCCAGCAGCGCCATGAATCGGTAGTTAAAGAATAGTGCGAGGTGATAAACTGAACTCTTGGAGGAAGTTTTTCACGATCTTTGGATGTGGACTCTATGAACTGATACCTGCGCGGCGATGTTTTTTTTTATAAAATCCGTGATGTGAAGCTGTAAATGTCTTTAAAGATTAAAAACAAGTGACGCACGGAGTGCGAACACAGAATGGAGAAACAACTGACGACTCATCTCTGAAAAACAAATCACATCCGGTGGCCGAAATGATTCCTTTTTTCTTCTTCTTCCATTTGAAATGACAAAGTGCGGAACTCAATTTTCCTTCCCACACGTTTTCCTCTTAACGTTTGTTGCACATTAGTCGCAGTCAATTACTTTGTTGTCCTCGACGCGGTCGTAGGAGTTTGTAAGAGCTCTCTTGACAATGAATTATTATGGAATTAACTTGCGTACTCTCGCCAAATATGTTGATTATTAGAGTCGTATTCAGTAATCTAAAAATTAATACTCACAAACAGAAAGCAGATACAGGTAGCGTTAAAGGGAGTAAATTGCAGGAAAAGTGGCAAACGCGCCCCGACGGTTGACGAAAGGTTTCGTAAGTAGGGGTTGGGGCGGCGCTGGAGTGCGAGACTTAGCGACGGCGAAATTTGAGAATAAAATTGTTATCATTGATCTGTTTCTGAACGTGTAATTGTTCTAATTTGGATCTGTGATAAAATTTATATTCTATTTCAATGTTTGGGTGTCAAAGGAGTGTCCTGATTCTATTAAAGGTTTCTGTTAATGTTCTGTGTCCATGTTCTTTTCTCCGTCTCTGGCCGACAATACGACCTTGTAGCCTTGTAGCGTGTAAGGGAAGGTCTTCATTTCAAGAGAGAAATGGAAGTGACTCTGTCGTTTCTAGACGATATCAAAACACGGGAGCTGGCAGCCCAGTCCCCTTGAACACTTGCTACAGATAAAGAATTTGTCTGCAATGGCAAAGTATCTCTGTCCGAGGACCATTAACAGCGGCGACAACATTAACAGCCACGAACTGTTTCACGTAATAGAATGTTGCTACATTTTAAAATAATAAGAATCGAGTTAAAAATAATGAATTAAACTATTGTTGTTGTTTTTTTGGTTTGTTTTTTGTGGGGATTTTTAGGGCTCGTCATTAGAGCCCACATTTTGTATGTTTCAGTGATTAAAAATAATATAATATAAAAAAGTTGTAGTAAAATTAGATTATTTCATTCATTCGTTTGAGTGGAAGATTCTGTAATTTCCCATTAACCAAAACTGGTGACAGAAAGGATGAACGAGTAAGGAAGGACAAGGAATGAAAGGGGGAAAAGGGAAAATACGAAAAAATTCTGCCCGAAACTTAAGACAAAACACGATGGGATCTCAAATGCGATTAAAAACAAGTCATTCTTTACCAATTGTCAGAAATGAAGTATAATTGCTAAGATATATTACGAGCAGGGAGGTACAAATGATTTCTATTATTTTAATATGACCCCTCGTTGTAAAATAGAGGAAAGGGTTGTTTATACATTGTCTCTTANCCGAAATCTTCATGCTCGTTGTAAAATAGAGGAAAGGGTTGTTTATACATTGGCAGGTCCCGACATTCGAGAGACATTTTTTATGACTTTTATTTTAAATTAGAATTAACCTTCAATAAACACGATTAATTATTTAAATACATAAATTACATTGATTTGCCACGAAACCAACTTGGTGTTCATCCTATTCAACCCCCTGGGTTTCACGCGCCTTCAGGATTTCCTTCAGGAAACCCCCTGGGTTTCAGCGATATTTCCTTTCCATCGACAATTGTGTGTCGTTATTTACGATGAATTTGTGATAGCGCTCATTCTTAAGTGAGTTAATTCATTACAGTCGGAGTGCATTACACGTCCCCAACTGTCTAACAAAACAAAGTGCTCTCCGCTGTATTCGAATAACTTCAACGCTTACATGATCACACTGCTAGATATAACCTCACAGACGACTGCAGTTACTTTGTACGTTTGACGCGAACAGTGCTGACATCTATGATTGATATCTGAAAGCTCTAACTACAATTATTATGAATATTACAATGTTGTACATAACAAAGGGGGGATGGTACACCTCTTTGAATCCTGGGTTAATTGTGAACTCAGTATGTGTGCAACAAACACCTTAAAATGTGTAACAAAATGAGGTTCTTTCCTTCAAGTTGATCCCCCCGATATTTGTGGTACGGTAGTTGAAGCGACACAAAAGCTATTTGGAAATCTAGGAATATTTTAGAGACGAATCTGCGTGAAAAGTGAAACAGCTCACCAATACATCATAATAATAAAACGTAATTCTGTTGCAAATATAAGAAGTTTATTGGAAGTTTATTTCTCGCAGTCAGTCAAATGAAACAAACTCTATTTAAGCCGACGTTGCTTTGAAAAAAATATCGTAACTAATATTCTATTGCAGTAATACGATCCATTCTGGTGTAAACGTAATCTTGGTTTGGACTTTTCACCTTTTCCGAAGCGAGTAAGCCCTTCGCGCGATTCATCCTCCTCCTCCTTTATCATCATGGCCTCACCTTATGTTCCTGAGTAAACGCCTCCATAAATCCTCGCCTTATCGTCGCAGCTGCCGCTTCACCTCCATCCGAAAGAGTTAAAAACGCCTCGTAACTGCTGCGCTTCTGCGCTTCCAGCCATTCGCTGCCTCTTCCCGCGTTCGTCATCGTCTCTTCTCCTTTTGTTTTAATTCTTCTTCTTATCGTTCTTTCGTGTTTAGGCTAAGGGATTGATTAGTCTAATAGTTTGTCGCAACTATTCATTTGAAATGGGGTTGGGAATATATTTCTTCGTTACTTTTTGAATTAACGGGGTGTCCAATAACACAAGACTCAAACTCATATTACTTCGCTCCAGAAAATTTAATTGAAGAGAAAAAAAACATAAACGGAAATGCTCTGCTTGTTACTTGATTGTTCCTGCACAAGGTCAGAGGTAGTTTGTAACAATTCTCTTGACAATAAATTATCAATTAATTTATTTTTTCTCAATCTTATTTCAGTGAGTATTTATTGTTTTAATTAATTTATGTGTAGTATTGATGTTGGTACAGAGCTTTTGCCAACGCTTTTACTTCGCCATCGTCCATAAGTTATGTTTTTTGTTGGCAGGACATTCGATTTCTGAAAACTTAAATCAATCGCCAACCAATCGGACACCGATTCAATTCACTCGAATGATCTCTTGGTGACGATGTTCTGTACTTTCTGCGTCCAGAAAAGTGTGGAACGAATATTACCTTGTCTTAGTTTGTTGTCTTATTAGCTTGTATGTCTTAATTCAACAAATAGTCGCTTTTGCGACTACTATAAATATTTATTTGGATATAACGTGAATTTGTAGAAGTTGTTTATAATTATACAAATATCAATTATATTTTATGTGTTTTCTATGTATATGAGTTTTAATTTTCATTCAAAGGCAGAATCCATCTCATTCGACTGTAATATATCATTCATTATTATAAGTAATAACAATAAACTTTATCGTCAAAAAAGCAGTTCCAAACTGCGTGTGACCACGTGGGGGGGATGATAAAGTAGGCTACTCTCCGGAAACGAACCAGGGGGACGTGTTCCATGAAGGGCATGTTCCATGGCGGATTTAATATGTAATAAATACGAACTGTTAGCCATTTATTATTCCAAAATGAATTGTAGATATTTTGTGCAGTAAAAATCGGAGATTAATGAAACAAAAGTATTAATCACTACTTGGAAGGAAAACCGGAGGAAATCCCGGGCCGGGATGAAGCAAGAGAGATCATGTACTCAGCCATGCCAAGGTAGCGTACAATTAGAAATAAACTATTATTAATAATATGAAAAGGATAAAAGCAACATGTATTCGTTTATGTATAAATGTTTTGTGAACTAGGAAGTGTTTTTCCAGAAGTGGTATCATATTCCCTTCTGATCTCATCGATCAATTTTGAATGGAACTCTCAGTTTTGTTTACCAAATGTGTCAAATACTTTCCTTCAACAAGAATTATTTGTTGACACGTAAATTCAGAAATATTTAATTAAAACTTGTGTTTTTTGTCCCTTCCGTACATTTTATCTCGAAGTACAAATTTAAGTTGAACTCTGTAGATGTTACATGACTACAATATTCCGTTATAATTTCCCTTGAAATGTCACGTATTTCCGAATTCCAAATCCACCGAAAGAATTACGCTCCCTTTTCTCAAATTGTGAGAATGTGTAACCTTCACGGTCGTGACATTTACAGCTACTTTCAAGAGTAGTAAATCCTGAGGAACATTGGAAATGGCACAATCACAGCTGTCTTAACTGCACGGCGTCGAGCAATATCTCTAGACATGATACGTCGTCAACAATGGAGGAAACAAATGAGATGTCGCTCGTAAAAGTTTATAGGTTTCCTTGACGACGAGGTTAATGATGGTGTTTTGGTTCGTTATCATTTTCACGCGTTTGTTCCGAGGAGACTATATATAACCTCCTTGGTTTCTTCATGTAAACACACTATTCGACATGTCGTCAATGCAACCAAAAGTAGACAAGGACATTCGTAACAACTCCTTTTCATCTTCGAGTCAGTCATTCACTTACGTAATACTGGACTTTTTCCTGTGAATGTATCGACTTGCTGCGGTCTGAGGTCTCATGTAACCATCTCGATACGTTAATATCTTCCTAGACATTTATTTGATATATTTCTGTATTTCGATTTTCCATAGGCCGGAATTTCATTTAATACTGATTATTAATCTCGAATACCGTTTGCATAGTATATATCCACGATTCATTTAACAATAAGAAATTAGTAACAGAACGTACAGTATGAAATAATTTTAATAAAAGTATTAAATCCTTGGACCCTCGATCGGAATTGATGGAACACGTCCGGAGAGTAACTTAGTTGATTGCCCCCCACCTGCTCGTCCGCTGTTTGTATCTGCTTCTTTTGACAATAAAGTTCGCTTATTTATTATTTTCTCCCGAATACAATGAAACTTCTGCACAAAATCTTTAAGTTATTTCCTTTACTCAATTGCGATGTGATCCTTTTTAAAACTAAAGAAGTGAAAAAAAAGATTCTTCTTTATTTGCAGACTCGTGTTTTATTTCGTCTCATCGTTATATTTGAAGCGAATTTGAATTAATTATTAAATTACTAATCCACGCGCGTGCTTTTAATAAAACAATTCACAACTCACGTTTTTTCTCAGTAAAATCTTTTTTATGTTCGTGAATCCGATAAAAAAAATTGAAAAATGTATTCATCGTCGAACATTTCAATGAAACGTTTCTATATAGCGTCACAACGCAGCTCCGCTCTTTAATTGAAATTCGGAATCAATTTCGATGAAATCGTTTTGCGTTAGTGTGGACACGCAAAACAAGAAATTGTATTTATTTTTTTATTTTTTTCGCTTTCATTTCTTCAAAACGGAAATGTATTTATTTTATATTTTTAGATGTAAAATGTGCAATACAATTGCTGTATCATATTTTCATGTGCGTGACACTCATTTATTGATTATGGCGTGAACAACCTGTTTTGTTAATTCGTGGCGTCGTGTGAATACTAATTGTATAGAGAATGTTCTCGAATTGCTGTAACAATCATTTATTTTTATAAACGCAAGTGACGTGGCGAGGAAACACAAAAGGATCTCGTTGCGCGAATGAATATCCTCTCAGTAGCTGCTGCACGAGTGCAAAAGTGAAATACCTCTGAATGCGTAAATACGCATAATCCAATCGCAGACACCGACAGCGCTGTCAAGCATTTGTCGCTATTGGAGGAAACTTTTTGCAATTAAACATTTGCACTTGCCAGCGACTCTCCGTGGTTCCTAAAAAGGCGGACTTAGGATCAATTCAAAAACTCGTAATAAAAACTATGAAAAATCTGATACAAAACAAATCTTAAACTTTTAAGTATTAGAAGCCCCAAGGTCCCAGGGATGCACAACGTGTTAAGGACGATAGGTACATACCTGTAAACAAGGTTTCACTAATTTTCTGTACTACATTTCTTTGTTAAATATCTTTTATGTGTGATGGACTGAGTTTTATGAGAATTTGTACATGATAAATATTAATTAGCGTTCAGTTTTGTATCGAAAAGAAATTTTTTTTCTGAGCGGAATTGGCACTTTTGATCCATCTTTCTAAAAATCCGAACCACTGTGTGACGCTGTCAATTAGCGCTTATTGTTGTTCGTTCCTGTGTCGGCGCCTCGCCGCGTCACTTGCGCCGACACAATAAATGATTGTTACACGGTGCCCTGTTCCAACCTTGAAAGTTTGTTCCGTGAATTCGGGATCATTTTGTGCGATTGAGGGGACCAGGGAGATCTCGATGCTTCGACGCGTCGGAAACGGAAGACTCTCACTTGAAGCAGCTCTCTCTCTCTCTCTCTCATTCATCGCTCTTCCTTTTTTCTTTTTTTCCTTCTTATATCGACGCAACCAATAGCGGAAGAACATAGTGACGAATATTTCACAAGGAATGAAAAATGTTACATCAAATGAATATATTTTATAAAAACGAGGTGAACCTGTGCAATTAAAACGCACGGAAAATTGAATCTAAGGTTCATCTCTGTATGAATCTTTAGTTTTAAGTCGAAAGGACTATTTTTCTGTACCTCATACCATTTCCCCGTATCTTCTACTTTTCATTTGGTTTCCTACTTCGCTCAAAGGATATCGGAAGAGTAATGAATGTAACACACGGTAGTATATAACGGAGCATTACGTAACCCTTTCATTTGTATGGACTCAAGAAAACAAGTTACGTCCTTTTCAAAGAATTGAGTCGAGTAGAGTCTTTTCTTGCGTTAATTTCTGAATTCTTTTAACACGGAAAGGAAAAGCTGAGGGATGAAATAGTAAAAGAAACCACAAACATCTTTTAACGACGCTTCGGGTGAGGGTGTCATTTGCCCAGATTTGCCGGTTACATAGAAGAAGACCGGAACAACTCTGGGGCACACGCGCGTATATTATGTATTTATGATGATGATGATGATTATATGAGATGCGAAAACGTGCACCACCCTCTTTTCCGCCGCGTTTCTTAATATGAATCTAAATCTTTTGGGAACCTTTGAGAACCTTCTGTGCCAAAGAGAAAAAACTCTCAAAACAACACATTTGCCAGGTAGGGTCTGGAAAGATGTACAAGAAGAACAGAGAATTAATTTTGTATGAAAATGGCGAGAACCCACTACATTTATTTTGTTGAAGCGTTTGTTTGTTTTTGTAGTCTGAGATGAAATATATACTCTTTAAATTCTACTACGATTTAAAGGGTAAAAAAATGTATGTTGCATTATATTCCCTTTAAGTTGATGATATGTGCAAAGGATTAAGATGTGTGAATAAATGATTCTTTTTACGGATGTAATTAATTATTCAAGAAGACCTAAGAAGACTCAATGAAGAACTAAGAAATTAAAATATTGTAATGAGAAAGAAAAATCGTTCGAGAGAAAAGGAATATTTTTGTTATTATTAATCTCGAATTTTTTCTGCACATAATATCTGCAAATGGAAAACAGTACGTATTTATTAAATTATTTATTTTATAAGTGTTAAAAACGTATCTGCCGTTAGGTCCTTGATCGGGATTGATGGGATGGTCCCTTGCTTGTTTCCGGAGAGTAACTGAAGTTTGTTCCCCCACGTCGCAGTTTGCATCTGCTTTCTTGAAGTTTTGACAAATGGCAACTACATTGTTTGTTGGACACAAGGTCTTTTCTCCCTTTTTTGTACATTTCCTTCAGTTCCTTTGCACCCCTCTGCGATGCCTCTCGACGAACACACGTGCACCACCGCATCCGAGAACTGGAAGAAGAAGAGAGAAGTAGTAGTTCTCTCTCTCTCTCTCGAGGAGGAGGACCTCGTCTTCTTCTCCTTCTTCTTCTCCTCCTCCTTCTTCTCCTTCTTCTTCTTCTCCTCCTTCTCCTTCTTCTTCTTCTCCTCCTTCTTCCTCTTCTTCTCCTTCTTCTTCTTCTGCTCTTTTGAAGAGAGAAAGAAAGAAAGCAAGAAAGAAAGAAAGAAAAAGAAAAAAAAACGATTCGTATAAAAACCCTTTTCATCTTTTACACATATAGAGTCACGTGAATCATTTTGTATTACAATACACGTGAGACAAATAAGCTATTGTTCTAAATATTGCGAACGTGCTTTAGATACAATTATTGCGAAAATGTTTCATATCACGATAAAGGTCGCTTAATATATTAAATAATAATAGACTTATATAATTATTACAAAGAAGACGTGTTTTTAGCTTTAGAGAAACGCGGAAACATTTTGTGACTACAATTAATTATTAACTGTTGAATTAGGAAGTGGCAACTAATTAAATTCCTGTGATACACGTTGGCTACAATCGAATTGAACATGTGGGAAAAGAATTTTAAAAATATGAGACCACGCAGTTCATTAAAGGTTCAAAAAGAAAAGTGTCATGAGCTTTGAAAATTATTAATGAAAGGGTTATCTACTGCAAACAAATGTATTATCGGAGCAAAAAGGAAAGGCAAAATCACGATACAGTACGTTGAACAAAATATAGTTTCTGAGTAAGGCTTTTCATATCCGATAACTGTATGAAACAGGAATAACTATATGAGAGAATAGTGTTCAACTAGTCCTGGACCTGTGCGAAATCTTTGCAGCCATTAAACACAGGAGACGCATTGTTTCAAGAAAGTAGCATGGGATATTTCAGTTGGGAGTAGCCTCATCTGGGAATCAATTTATGAACTTCCCACAATACCAATACAATTAGTATTATTTTTAAAACTATATGTAAAATAAATAGCAAAAATAATAAAAACGTAACATTGCGATCTCGTCACATTGAGTACTCAGCGTGATGCGTCGTTTGTTAAACGAGATAATTTATAAAATAATATTTCAACAAAAGACCAAAGTTCCATGCGTATCATTTTATCCTCTTCAGGAAGAAGTACAGAAATGTGTCACTGGAACTCATTAGACAGCAAGTAATTATTAGTTTGAAAATTTGCACCGGTCAATAACATAAGAAGTTTCTCAGTTACATTAATGGTTTCATTTTAGTATGCGATGGAAATTTAAATGGTATTTAAAATATGGTCATACATATACGATAATTTAAACCGACTTAATGTAATTAATTCTTGATATTCTGTTTTTTTTTCCTCTATAGGACTCATCACATATATCGATCATTCTTCTTCTTTTTTTTTCGAATGGCGCCGGCAAAAAAGCAGTGGAGTCAGTGTTGGAAGACCACTGAAATGTAAATAAATAAATAATTTTGATTGCCAAAAAAGCAGTTAAAAACTGCGTATGACCACGTAGAGGACAATAATTTAATAATAACTAATGGATTGAGACATTTGTTGAACATCATTAATGTCAGAAATGTGAGAAAATACTCTTAAGCTTTTACTAATTCCAGTCTGAGAAGCGAAACCTTCTTAAACGCGTCACGTGCGAAAATCCCGGGGAGGAAACTACAAGATGACGTGGGCATCAGCGCATTCCGCGGAATCCACTAGTGACGAAGTAAATACTCTTTTCCAGTCTTTTCCATTACTCACAAGTTTAAACGTCCATTGATTCCATAAGAATTTATTCCGAAAAAATTACTCAAATAAAATACGTGCAGTATTATTCATTTTTTTATTCCATTAACTTATCAACAAACATAACAAACGCTAAACGTACGTCATTCACATTATGTCACGCAAATGCCCACAATATTTTTCGTTCCTTTTCTGAGGTACTGGATGAAGAAGCAAATCCTACTTTAGGACATTACGAGAAGTGTCTACGATTTCCTTTTATTTTATCTTCCTTCTTCTTTCTTTCCGAGATAACTGCATTTAAATATTAAATCAAGAAACGACGCTACTTGACTCACTAATTTTTTTAAATCGACGTAACAATCGACCTCTTGATTCCTGACAAAAGAAATTGTAGTAAAAGGAATAAACAATATTTAAAGAGAATTGTACGTGATGCTCGTTTGTGTTCACTTTTTTAAATTGGGGCTTTAGGTCTCGCCAACATCGAGATCATTGGAGCCCTTGATATACAATTCATAACTTGTTTACATTGGTTAATGCTAAATATGGAACCGTGAATCTTGCCTACACCTAGATCATATGGGGGTAACTAGTGTCTGCCATAGTACTCCGGTAAATACAATAATCTTGCTACTTAAAAGCAATGCCACAGATGGATAAGATTCTGTCAGCCTTCGAAGGGAGCATCGATAGGACCCGATCCCAATCACGTGACTCGGAGCCTCCCATTTCTAACCGTACTAATTCCGTTTACTACAAGGACCGAATCCTTCTTGGTTCCTTCCCTCATTGTTATCTAAGAGCATCAACATGGCCGCCGTGTTTGTATTTATTATTGTGTAAGTAGTTTTTGTTTGTCTCGCGCATTCAACTTCATTTTCTGCGTTTTTAACTTCAAACACTGCTATCATTTTTTACCTGTGTGAATGCTGTCGCTGACACGGCCATCCATACGCATTTCGTGGGTGTGGCATCATTGTTCCGCGCCTGCACCAGATGGTGCTCATCGTGGATGGGCTGCACGGCTTAAATTTTTACAAGTCCCACTGAAACAGAATGCGAGTGCCATGTCCGCCAGAAACCGGCGACTTAGGCTCTCATTAGCGGGGAAAAGTGGAAGTGAAGGTAGGAATGAGGTAATGATAGAAGGATAAAATGGTGGGGGTTATGTCATGTTTATTGATAGAAGGATGATATTGAGGTGAAAGGATGAAATTGAAAAAGAGATAGTTAGGGGTAGAATGAGGGGATGGGGAGTTGAAGTATGTCGGAAGGATACCGACGGTGAGCACGGGGGTTGACTCTGCGAAACAGATGCCGAGAGTACTTATGGAACATGTTGTTGGGGGTGGGGTCGTGGAATGCCTTCCGGATATGTTTCCGGGCACGAAGGAAGATGAATTTANGATCCTGCGATTACAGAAAATTGGAGAGAGGCGGACAAGAGTGCTGTTCATTTTCTGGAAGAGATACTTTCCCTGATCTTCTCAGCGAAGCTTCCTGTCCATCGTGATCCCAAGGTACTTGACACTTGTGGACCAGTCCACAGTGGTGTCCTTGACCTTGAGCGACGGCAGGCTATGAAAGGGTATGCTGGAGAGGTAGCGGAAAGTGAAGATAATTGCCTGGCACTTGGAGGGGTTCAAGGTGAGCCCATTAGAAAAGCTCCAAGTGTCCAGGCGAGAGGTAGCTGTTTGAAGATTAGTGATAGCAGAAGGAAGATTGTAGGCACGTGCCGCATAAGCAATGTCATCGGCATAAAGAAATTCA